>JAHSUH010005373.1:0-31901 GCA_025388415.1 Cynanchum wilfordii | reverse complement strand
AAAAATGATCATAAAATCATCCTGAGTGCAGTGTGTGCTCTATCTCAATTAGTGATCCAAATTTCAAATTTCCTTTCAAAGCAAATTACTCAAATAGTGGTTCTAGCGATCGAAAACTTCAACAACGAGACATAATCACAATCAAATCTCAAGAAACAAGCCACTTATGCAAAAGTAAATTTTTATTCAATTTATTCTCTTTTATTCAAGGTTTTTATTGTTTGCTTAACAATATCAACTTTAACTACCCTTGTAACGAGTTCCACTCCGATGACTCCTAGATCCCGAGGGACATTAGGGCACCGGACATTCAATTCCCATCGGAAGTGGTGCTCAAGTAGCAAAGGATACATGCAAAATAACCTTTTATTCAACAATTTATTCAACGAAAATTAAAAGTGTGGCAAGTATCTCAAAGAATTTTTCAAGTGAAAATTCAAGTCATTTCCATTCCCAAAAGACTTAATACTATTCAAATAAACTGTCCAAAAGTAGTCCACTAATCAGAACAACCAACCAAGAGTAGCTGTGTAAAACGATTTTCAGGAATTTCCTATAATCATGCTCGTATCAAGTATCAACAAAATGAACTAAATCAAATCTCGAGACTTTCAACAATCAACAACCGATATCTATCATCGGCTAAGCAAATCAAATTCCAAAACAAAGTTCACAAATAATCTTTTCATATAAACTAATCATTTTGAAAAATTCGAAAAGTTTAGCAATTTTTTTGAAAATATTTGCAATTTGAGATAAAACGAGCACACACCTACCCCACAACTTGAATATTACACTGTCCTCGGTGTAAAAAGAACAAAAATAAGAAAACGAAAATAAGAAACAAAGCAAAAAGAACAAAAACGAAAAAGAAAACAAGGAAAAGGGAAAGAAGAAAAACTAGGTATCTAGTGGTTGCAACGGCTACTGGAATCGAAATGATGTGGCGGTGTGGTGGTGCGGTGGTTCGTATGGTGGAACCTCATCCTCAGCAAAATCCGGAGGGTAATGATGGTCACATGTGAACGAGATGTGCTTTCCATAATGAGAGCTACAATATCTATACAAAGAAATCTCGCAACTCTAGCAATGAAATGTCTCAAAGCACGTTCACAAGTGTTAGTAGCATATTCCTTAGCAGTTAAAAGTGAATATTCTAATCATTTACACATGAATACACGCAAAAACATGTGATAACTCATCTATATATATGACTTTAATTACTTCAATATTCTCTTTTCTTTTAATAACATGCAAGCATAACATTCAAACAGTGAAATAGAGAATGAGAAACAGAAGCTTTTGACCCTCTAAGATTAACAGAATGATACACAGTGATATGGTCCGATGACTCGATTTTATATCATGTTTTTATACATTAATTGTGTTCAATTCGAGTTAATTTTGGAGTTAATTGGATTTAATTGAATGGAAATTACGCAAATTCCTTCTGTTTTTGATTTCGGAAGTTTCAGGGACCAAAATTGAAGAAAGGAAGAAATCGGGGACTAAAAGTGAAATTTCTGGAAATTTAGGCCAACACGGGCGTGTTCCTTCCCGTGTTATTGGACGTGTTGAGCCAGAACGGGCATGTTCTGCCCGTGTTCCTGCCCGTGTTGCAGCCTGTGTTGACGGTATTTTTGGCGTCCCACATCAAATTTTCACTGTTTTCAGCCCCTTTTCTACTCCTATAAATAGATGCAATCCCCCAGTTGTTGAAGCACACCGGAATCACTCGGAACAGGAGCATTTCTGTGTTCCTAGCCAATAGGAATTTCGTGATAAGCTCTAGTCGAGTTTTTAGTTTTCATTTTTCTTCTTCTCAAGTGTAGGGTTGAGCCTCCACCATAAGGGATACCCTATAGTTTAGTTGAGGGGAGTGATAGCTGAAGATCTTCAGAGCGGGATAAGGATCCGGAGTACAAGTCTCGGCGAGGTCTGTGGAAGCAGTGATAACAACACGACAACTTTCTCTTTCCTTTTCTTTTCGTTCTTGTATTTCTTTTCCTTTATATGTTATGATTCTGTGTCCTAAGATACTCTTTATTTTGATTGATTTATTAATGATTTATATATTCCTAGGAAGGATATGTTTTAATATACATTGTGAATTGTTTATTGTTTCACGCTTTCAATTTAATTCTCGTATTGAGTTTATGCTATGAAACTTAGGTTGATGCATGATACTATAATAGTTAATTGAATTGAAGGTTTGTTAATGAGTCCTCACCATAGGAGATTTAACAGATTTCCAGATTAGGACTAATAACTTGTGGCCACCATACCGAGGTTAGGAAGCCTAATAATCTCGGGTTTGGAATCAATGCAAATCTTAAGATTATGTTATTGAATTGACGCCTGAATAGCTAATCTAAAAAGGTTTAGGATTACTTGCAACCACCATATTGAGGTAATCATTCTAGATAACTCGGGTATGGTAGTAAGACAATTCGAATTCATAATTGCCTTAGATCTTCTTGCAAGCTACAAATTCGAACATTGTTCAACTTAATTAATCATACGTACTTCATTAGAGATCTTAGTCAATTATTTTCCATTCTTATCTTTATTATTCTTTTACTCAAACATATCTAAATTGAATGGACACCTAGGACTAATTCCATGAACTTTAAAGTTTGTCATAATTGGTAGAAACTAACCAGCAGTTACCAACGTTCCCGAGGATACGATATTTATATATTTAAAATCGTGGTACTCCCGTGTTACTATCTGCATGCGATAGGTACTCTGCCTTAGTTGTGTTTGATTATGTGACATTGTTTTGTGAGATTATTTTCTTTATAACATACTATATTTTTACTCACTCAAAACACACACTGATTTTTGGCGCCGTTGTCGGGACGCTAAATTCATAATATTTTTTGAAATTCCGCGAAAAATTTTAGAAATTTTATGATTCGGTAACGACTTGATTAGTGGAATTAGACCTCACTTTCCTAAGTATATGGTTTCCTAAATTGTTAATTTTAGAAATTATCTAGAATTAAATAATTAAGGTCATCTAGTTTCGTAAAAATTCATTCTAAAACCATACTAGGAAAAACTCTAGAGATTATCTAGGGTCTATAAAAAATTAAAAAAATAAAAAAATAATTATTTTTCGAACTCTTTGTCTTTGCCTTCTTCTTATCTTATTGAAACATCATGCCTAATCTATCTTTGGTATTATCAAAAACTGAAAATTTTTGACTTCATCGTGCGAGGATCCACCCGAATTGAAACCAAAAGGGCTTTGCCATACCACCTTTGCTATGGATGCCTAAGATGAAGGTAAGAACTTCCTTGATTATGATTGCACTCTAAATGAGAAACAAAAGGAAGTTGCAACTGAATGCACTCAAGAGGTACAAAAGAGCTTTTGTTTATAAAATTGTTGATATTCCAGTACCAATCTTAGCCTTTACTCTCATATACATTGTAATGTTTTTTTGAATAGCTGTCATAGTTATATTATTTTCTTAACATGATAAGAGAGTTTAAGGGAGTTTATAGATGATTTCCTATGATTAATATACGTTCATGGATTGTTTGTGAAATCTAGAATCTATGTTTTAAAGATGCATAAAAATGACTTATATGCTTAACTGGAAAAGATATTCCTTTTGCTTGAATCTTATTAAAGGAATTCTTTTACTACTGCACCCATTATGACATCCCCCGATTGAAATTGGCTATATGATATGTGATGTTAGTAATTATGCAGTAGGAGTTGTTTGAGGACAAGGATATGCTATGAATTTCCAAATGATATACTATTCTAGATGTTGTATATACATTTGATATATTTGGCCTTGTCCAACACTACTATGTACATTGATCACCCCGCACCCACTTGTTGAATTATAATGCATTTTGTGTACATTGGATAGAATCCTAAAATTTGATGAATTTGATAAATATGGAAATTCAATGAACTTTAAATGGAAAAATAGGATTTGGCATGATAGACAATTTAGAGGAATTTCAACTTGAGGATACAATGTTATTATATTCACATTTGAGAACATTTTCGGGATGTTTTAAAGCTATTGGTCAAACTCCTTCATTATTAACAAGTCTCACCATGGGAGCTTGTGAAGTAATGAATGAGGGTGAAATATCATTCAATGTGAACAAACAGAAGTTGAAATTTTATACGGAATTGTTCGAGAAAATCGAACATAAAGTCCTTCTAAGGAGGAAAGGCAATCCAAATTAATGACAATAAGAAGCGCTTATAGGGAGGCAACCCTATGTTTTTGTTTTCGTTGTTTTGTTTTGGTTTTTCTTGTTCTTGTTTTTCTTTGTTTCTCTTTTGTTTTGTGTGTTTTATTTTAAAGGTGTCTTATGTGGTTTTTGGAGTAATTTATGTCTACTCGTTTATTTAGAAACCTGGATGCTCCAGAATAGGATTTTCACGTTTATTTAGAGACTAGATGTCTAGTTTAGGACTACTATGCTTACTTGAGTAGATTCCTGGAAGTTCCGGACAGGTACAAATGTGCTAAATGATCATGGCATGATAGAAATTGGATGTTCCAACATAGGGATTACACTGTTTAATTAAATAGATGTTGGATGTTCCGGATAAGACATTGTTTGGTCATTTGATGTATTGAGTGGATAATGATTGTTCCACTAGAAATTTTACTGCATATAAATTGTTTGGAACACATTAGCATCGAAAATGGTTGAAACTCGATTGTGCATGTGCACCGCACGACCGTGTTCATGGGGAACTGTGCAAACTTTGCTACTCATGGTTATTCATTACTCTATCCCCTATCTATCTCTAAATTCACTCAACTCTCTTTTTCTATCTTTGTATACATATAGTTGCTACCTTGCAACTATGACACTAAAGAGAGTTCATCCTCCACCGATTGCTATCTCGATTTATTCATTTCAGATATTTAAAGTAGATCGGAACGTAGCTACTGAGCTCTACAACTCATTTCCGAGAGGATTATTACATCATGGCAGAAGAAATTGATTGGGAGACCCTTACAATTCTCGAGTTAGATGCACAAATGCATATTTTACTATACATCCGCATTTTTAATTCGGAAGTGCTACTTACAAGGTACTAGTATGTAAATCTTCTATACTTTTTTAGCATCATAAAAAGTCTATTTCTTTAAGACTTGCTGGATATGATCATGATTTAAGTATGAAGAGAGTAGAATTGTCCTTAAAATCTATTTTGGGACAATATCACTGTGCATCATTCTGTTTATCTTAGAAGGTCAAAAGCTTCGATTATTCATTTTGTGCTTCATTGTTTGCATATTATGCATGCTATTAATAGAAAGGAGAATATTGAAATGATTAATGCCATAGATATAAATGAGTTATCACATGTTTTTAGACGTATTCCCGTGGACATAATTAGAATATTCGCTTTGAACTGCTAAGGAATATGCTACTAACACTCGTGAAGGTGTTTTGAGACATAACATCATTAGAGTTACTAGATTTCTTGGTATAGATATCCCAACTGCAACTCTCAGTATGAAAAGCACATCTACTACACCTGTAACCATCATTACCCTCTAGAACATGGACATACATACAAGTTGAGGGTATATGGACATTTGCAGAGGATGAGGTTCCACCATACGAACCTCTGCACCACCACACCGCCACACCACCACATCATTTCGATTCCAGCAGCCCTTGTAACCCACGTGGATACCTAGTTTTTCTTCTTTCCCTTTTTTTTTTTTTTTTTTTTTTTGTTCTTTTTGCTTTGTTTTCTTGTTGGTGTTTTCTATTTTAGGACACTACTTAGTCTTAAACATCTTTCTTCTTTTCTTTGTCTTATTTGTTCATAGATGTTTTAGATTAAGTGTGGGGTTTTCATCTCCACCTACCTACAACACCGAGGACAGTATTCATTTTAAGTGTGGGGTAGGGGGTGAATTTCCGTGGGCTAAATTTTGTTAGATTTTTTTGAATTCTCTCGAATTTTATGGCAATTTTAAACTTTTTGGGATATCCGATAAACTTTTGAAGCATGATTTACTCCGCCTATGATAAAAACTATTTGTTTGATTGTAAGAATCTTGAGGATTGATTTTGATTTATTCATAGAAACTTGATGCTAGTCTAGTTGTAGGAAATCCCTGTTATCTTGAGCACATCTATTTTGGCGAAATTGTTTGACTGATGGATCACTTTTGGACTTTTAGTTAAATAGTGTTAGACCATCTGGATGTTGTGATAGCTGTTATGGTGACTTGATAGGGGTTTGAGAATCATGCCACTAGTTTATTTTTCTCGTTATTTATTTTAATAAGGGTAGTTTGCAAGTGTTCTTTGCTACTTAGGAAACATTCCTGAAGGGAATTGAATGCCCGGTGCCCTAAGGTCTTTGAGGTCTGGGAGCCACCAGAGTGAGACCTGCTACAAGGGTAGTTAAAGTTAACATGGTTAAGTAAACGCTTATACCCACTGCATTGAAAAAATATATATATATATATATATTAAAAAAAAAAAGAAAGAGTATATATAAAAAAAAAAAAGGGGAAAGAAATAAGTGTGGCATTGTGACTTGTTCCCTAGATAGTTAATTGTAATTAGCTATTGTGACGTCTAAGTGATCAACATACTATCTTTCTACTAGTTTGAAGGGAAGTCTATTGTTTGGATTATGAGCCGGATTATAACAGACACTACACCCGGGGAGATTGTATGATTAGATATGTGTTGATTTAATATGGATATTTTGAATTATTTCTTCTTTATTTGCACATGATACATTTGATGAGGCATTAGGAGTAATTCACTCTTTGATAGTCCATTCCGATTTTCCGAACAAGTTTGAATTGTTGAACACCTCATATGCTTAATTGATGAACATGGTTAGTTGAGTTATATGTGTTTTCTTAGACTATATTTAGTAGTTTGCTTGAGGACAAGCAAAAGACTAAGTGTGGGGTATTTGATAACTCGATTTTATATCGTGTTTTTTATACATTAATTGTGTTCAATTCGAGTTAATTATGGAGTTAATTGGATTTAATTGAATGGAAATTACGCAAATTCCATCCTGTTTTTGATTTCAGGTTTTCAGGACCAAAATTGAAGAAAGAAAGAAATCAGGGGACTAAAAGTGAAATTTCTAGAAATTTAGACCAACACGGGTGTGTTCCTGCCCTTGTTGCTGGCCGTGTTGAGCCGGAAGGGGCGTGTTCTTCCCGTGTTGCTGGCCGTGTTGGAGACACTAGACACGGGCGTGTTCCTGCCCGTGTTGACGGTATTTTTGGCGTCCCACATCTAATTTTCGCTGTTTTCAGCCCCTTTTCTACTCCTATAAATAGATGCACTCGCCTAGTTGTTGAAGCACACCAGAATCACTCGGAACATGAGCATTTCCGTGTTCCTAGCCAATAGGAATTTCGTGATAAGCTCTAGTCGAGTTTTTATTTTTCATTTTTCTTTCTTCTCAAGTGTAGGGTTAAGCCTCCACCATAAGGGATACCCTATAGTTTAGTTGAGGGGAGTGATAGTTGAAGATCTTCGGAGCGGGATAAGGATCGGGAGTACAAGTCTCGGCGAGGTCCGGAGGATTAAGCCGGTCTGGGGGAAGCAGGAGAGCAACGCGACAACTTTCTCTTACCTTTTCTTTCCGTTCTTGTATTTCTTTTCCTTTATATGTTATGATTTTGTGTCCTAAGATACTCTTTATTTTGATTGATTGATTAATGATTTATATATTCCTATGAAGGATATGTTTTAATATACATTGTGAATTGTTTATTGTTTTACGCTTTCAATTTAATTCTCGTATTGAGTTTATGCTATGAAACTTAGGTTGATGCATGATACTACAATAGTTAATTGAATTGACGGTTTGTTAATGAGTCCCCACCATAGGAGATTAACAAATTTCCAGATTAGGAGTAATAACTTGTGGCCACCATACTGAGGTTAGGAAGCCTAATAATCTCGGGTTTGGAATCAATGCAAATCTTAAGATTTTGTTGTTGAATTGACGCCTCAATAGCTAATCTAAAAAGGTTTAGGATTACTTGCAACCACCATATTAAGGTAATCATTCTAGATAACTCGGGTATGGTAGTAAGACAATTCGAATTCATAATTGCCTTAGATCCGCTTGCAAGCTACACATTCGAACACTGTTCAACTTAATTAAACATACATACTTCATTAGAGATCTTAGTCAATTATTTTTCATTCTTGTTTTTAATTATTCTTTTACTCAAACATATGTGAATTTAATTGACACCTAGGACTAATTCCCTGAACTTTAAAATTTGTCATAATTGGTAAAAACTAACCAGTCGTTACCAACGTTCCTGTGGATACGATATTTATAAATTTAAAATCGTGGTACTCTCGTGTTACCATCTGCATGCGATAGGTACTCTGCCTTAGTTGTGTTTGATTATGTGACACTGTTTTGTGAGATTATTTTCTTTATATGATACTATATTTTTACTCACTCAAAACACACACCGGATTTTTGGCGCCGTTGCCGGAGAACGCTAAATTCATAATATTTTTGAAATTTCGCGCGCAAAATTTTAGAAATTTTATGATTTGGTAACTGTAGTATTTATCAATTAAGATACAATTAGTGGAATTAGATCCTACTTTCTTGGTATAGGATTTCCTAAATTAAATAATTAAGGTTATCCATATTTTAGAAAACTAATTCTAAAATCATACTAAGAAATTTTCTAGAATTTTTTTTTAAAAAAAAAAAAAAAAAAAAAAAAAATAAAAAAAAAAAAATAAAAAAACAAAAATATTTAACCTTCTATCTTCGAACTTCTAACTATATTTACATCTTATCTATTTTTGTATTCTTTGTTTGCAGTTGTATGACTCGAGCCTCCGGGGGTGAACTCCAAGAAAGGCTTGACAATCCCGAAATCTTAATCCGCAGAGCTAGAGGTGCAAGGAGAAAACTAATCTTACCAGAAATGGCAGCTCAACAACCACCACCACCACCAATGGAAACTTACATCCAGCAGCAGAACATACCTATGTGTAGTGCTATAAGGTTGCCCGAAGGAGATAGGTATGACTTGAAACCAGGAGTTCCGCAATTGGTAATCACAAGGTCACAATTCGGAGGATTACCATCCGAGGACCCAATGGAACATTTATCCGAGTTCGCTGTGTTGTGTGATGCTTTTAAAGGGGATAGTCCTATTGAGTTGGTGATGCTGACCTTATTCCCATACACTCTAAGGGATAGTACAAAGAAATGGTTACTCCGAGTCCCTACTGGTTCAATTACAACATGGGACCAATTGAGCAAAGCATTCTTAACCGAATACTACCCAGCTGCTAGAATCTTGGACATAAGGAGAGCAATATCAAGTTTCTCGCAGAGGATGAAATTGTTGTCGACGCTTGGGAAAGAATGAAGCAGTTATTAAAAGCATGCCCTCAACATGGATTTCGTGAACCACTCGTATTACAGCAGTTCTACGGAGGAATGAACGAGCGAGGAAAGCAAATACTGGATGGGCTGAACCCTCAAGGAGGTTTTAATGCAACTAATGCATTGGAAAGGATGAGCAAAACTAATAAGAATTACAGGACAAGTGTAAGGGCGAAACCTCGGAAACAGCTAGCTAACATGGCAAACTCCTCTTTGGACGAGCAAATTGAAAGTATAAAGGGTCAATTTAATAATCAACTGACTGCTCTTCAAGGAAGAAACGTTCAAACGGTATATCAAGTCTGTGAGTTTTGTCAAGGACCGCATTTCAGTGGTGATTGTTTTGGCAAAGGAATTCCGACTATTCCGGAAGAAATAGAGTATGTGGATGCTGCTAATACAGCACCTACGGGGAATTCTTATAACCCCAATTGGAGGAATCATCCTGGATTTAGTTGGAAGAATAATGCTGGAGCCATGAATTATCCAAGGAATTACCAGAATGCTCCTTTCCTGCAATCACAGCAACTGACATTACCACCTGCAAGAAATTTCAATTAACCTAAAGACCCTATGCAAGAAATGAGGGAGATGATGAAGGGGATAATAAACTCAAATAAGGAAATGATTGAATCGGGTAAAAAGATACATGAGAGTAATGAACAAAGAATGAGAGAAGCAGATGAGAGGATGAGACAGACAAATGAGAGGTTGAGGCAGACAGAGACCTTTGCCAGAAACACACAAGTCTCTCTACAAACTCCAGAAAGACAAATGGGGCGGTGACGAATCGATTTCGGGAAGAGCTCATGGTGCATTACCAAGCAATACTGAGAACAACCCAATAAGAGAATGCAAGAATTGAACTCCGAGACCTTTGCCAGAAACACACAAGCCTCTCTACAAATTTTTAGTCAAATTCATGTTAATTTACCTTTGCTTGATGTTGTTTCTGAAATGCCTAAGTATGCTAAGTTTTTAAAAGAAATTATTAGTAATAAGCGAAAGCTAGACATGGATAAAGTTGTTTTAAATGAATGTGTTTCTGCTATTCTTTTAAACAAGTTACCTTCAAAACAAAAAGATCATGGCAGTTTTACTTTACCATGCACTATAGGAAATATTACTAACATAAATGCTTTAGCTGATTTAGGAGCTAGTATTAATTTAATGTCATCTAGTCTATTTGATAAACTAGGATTGCATAATCGAAGGAAACCAGAATGTGTGTACAACTTGCCTATAGATCGGTTAAAATCCCTAGGGGAATTATAGAGGACATACTTGTTAAAGTAGGTAAATTTGTCTTCCCCCTTGATTTTGTTGTGATGGATATGATTGGTGAAAGTAGTATACCATTAATTCTAGGTAGACCTTTTCTAGCTACCTCTAAGGCATTGATAGATGTAAGCAGTGGTCGGATAAGATTAAGGGTAAACAACGAAGATATTACTTTCAATTTGAAATCTACCCTTAGACACCCTGCACATATAGATGATATCCTTTTTTCTGGATATTATTGATCATTATGTGAAAAATAGCATGCCTGAATTGTTGTCCGACGATCCTGTCTTAGTTGCTCTATGTGAAGAAGAAGAAGTCAAGAGGATTTGAAAAATCCTATCACTGAAGGTAATGCGGAATCCCATAATTCTAACCAGGTTTTACAAATAGGTGATTCCGAGCTCAAACATGAGAAGACATCTTTCGAGGATCCGCCTGATTTGGGACCGAAGGCATTGCGAAATCACTTATGTTACGGCTTCCTAGATGAAGGTAAGAAACTTCATATCATTCTTTCCGCCGAATTGACGGAAGAGCAAAGGAAGTTGACTCCGAAGCGACTCAAGAAGCATAAGAGAGCATTTGCCTATAAGATTCTTGATATTCCGGGTATTAATCCAAGTTTTTGCTCTCATAAAATTCTGTTAGAATCGATTATAAGCCTTGTGTGCAACCTCGGAGGAGATTAAATCCTAATATGTGTGATGTAGTGAAAAAGGAAGTGATTAAATTGTTAGATCTTGGACTTATCTACCCTATATCCGATAGTGAGTGGGTTAGCCCTGTACTTGATAGTTCCGGAAAGGGAGGAATTACGGTTGTGAAAAATGAGCTTAATGAATTAATTCCTACTAGAACTGTAACTGGCCGCAGAGTTTGTATTGATTACTGAAAAATTAAACACTGCAACTCGAAAAGACCACTTCCCCTCTTCCTTTTATTGACCAAATGCTAGAAAGGCTTTTTGGACATATGTTTTATTGCTTTTTTAGATGGGTTTTCCGGTTACTTCCACATTCCTATTGCCCTTGATGATCAACATAAAACTACTTTTACATGTCCCTTGGGAACATTTGCATATAGAAGAATGCCTTTTGGATTATGTAATGCACCGCTCACATTTTCGAGATGCATGACTGCTATTTTTGAAGACATGTTAGGTGATTCTATGGAAGTATTTTATGGATGACTTTTCTGTGTTTGGTGATTCTTTTATGAATTGCCTACGAAATTTGGAATGCATGCTTGAAAGATGTATAAAATCGAATCTAGTGCTTAATTGGGAGAAATGCCACTTTATGGTAAAAGAAGGAATTGTACTTGGTCACAAAATTTCCCGTTTAGGTATGGAAGTAGATAAAGCTAAAATTGAAGTTATTTCTAATTCTGTTAAAGTTGTCAGAAGTTTCTTAGGTCACGCTGGTTTTTATAGAAGATTCATAAAAGACTTTTCTCTGATTGCTAGACCTATGAATAATCTTTTAGGGAAAGATGTTCCTTTTGTGTTTGATGAGAAATGCACGAAAACTTTTAATAAACTGAAGGAATTTTTAACCACTGCACCTATTATAACATCACCTGATTGGAACTTGCCTTTTGAATTGATGTGTGATGCTAGTGATTATGCAGTAGGTGTTGTTTTAGGACAAAGGCATGATAAGAAGTTTCATGTGATATACTATGCTAGTAAAACTTTGACGGATGCTCAAGAGAATTACACTACTACTGAAAAATAATTGTTGGCTAATGTGTATGCATTTGACAAATTTAGGTCATATCTTGTTTTGTCTAAAACAATTATTTCTACTGATCATTCTGCACTCAAATATTTGTTTAACAAATCGATGCCAAACCTAGGTTGATTAGATGGGTTTTACTTTTGCAAGAGTTTGACATCGAGATAAGGGATAAGAAAGGAGCTGAAAACCTAGCTGCTGATCATTTGTCTAGGTTAGAGAATCCTGAGTTAGAATCTATTGATGAGTTTGTGATATCCGACAAATTCCCCGATGACAGTCTATATTTGCTACAAATGTTGAATTATGTTGATAGTTCTCTTCCGTGGTTTTCCGATATTGCTAACTATTTTGCTGCTAAAGAAATTCCCAGTGATATGACTTATCAACAAAAGAAGAAATTCTTCGCTGATTTGAAATATTACTATTGGGAAGATCCTTTCTTGTTTCGTATTTGTGCAGATCGATTATTAGAAGATGTGTATCCGGAGAAGAATGCACCGAAAATCATAGATCACTGTCACAAGGGACCTCTTGAGGCCATTTAGCTGCTAATAACACCGCAAGGAAGGTGTTAGAAGCCGGATTCTATTGGCCCACGATCTTCAAGGACGTTGTATCCCACATACAGGTTTGTGATGCATGTCAAAAAACAGGTAACATTTCTTCTAAGGATGGTATGCCCCAAAGAGGAATTCAAAGTGTTGAAATTTTTTATATTTGGGGTATAGACTTTATGGGACCATTTCCTTCGTCATATGGAAATAAATACATTTTAGTAGCCGTTGAATATTTTTCTAAATGGCCCGAGGCTCGGCATTACCTACCTGACGATGCTAAAGTTGTGTGCAGATTTCTTAGAAAATTATTTGCTAGATTTGGTTGTCCTAGAGCTTTAATAAGTGACAGAGGAACTCACTTTTGCAACTCCCAACTGGAGAAGGTACTAAAAAGATATGGAGTTTATCACAAGTTTTCCATTGCCTATCATCCACAAACGAGTGGACAAATTGAGGTAACAAATAGAGGTATAAAAAGGATTTTAGAGAAAACTGTAGGTGTAAATAGAAAAGATTGGTCTACAAAGCTTGATGATGCATTATGGGCATTTAGGACTGCATTTAGAACATCTACAGGATTTTCTCCTTACCGTTTAATTTATGGAAAAACATGTCACTTACCCGTTGAAATAGAACATAAAGCATATTGGGCATTGAAAAAGTGCAATCTAGATGATGAGCTAATTGGAAAAGATAGGATATTGCAAATAAATGAGCTTGATGAATGGAGATATAATGCGTATGAGAATTCTTTGAATTTCAAAATGAAAAGTAAAATTGTCCATAATAAGAAACTCAGAAGTTTAAAGAATTTTCAACCTGGTAACAAAGTGCTATTATTTAACTCCCGTTTAAGAATGTTTCCAGGAAAATTGCGTAGCTTTTGGTCGTGTCCATTTACTATCAAAGAAGTATCACCCTATGGAGCTTGTGAAATAGAAGATACGGATGGAAAAATTTCCAAGGTAAATGGTCAAAGGTTAAAATTCTACAAAGAACCATTCGAGGTGGGAAATACAGAGGAATATTTCGATTGATAGAAAGTAGTCTAACTAAACGACAAAAACGAAGCGCTTTCACGGAGGCAACCTTGTGTTTGTTTTCTTTTTCCTCTTTTGTTTTATTTATTTCGTTTTTTCTTTTGGTTTTGTGTTTGCTTCTATTTTCTGTTTTTGTTTCTTGTTTTTCTATTTTTAGGACACTACTTAGTCTTAAACATCTTTCTGCTTTGCTTTGTCTTATTTGTTCATAGATGTTTTAGATTAAGTGTGGGGTTTTCATCTCCACCTGCCTACGACACTGAGGACAATGTTCATTTTAAGTGCGGGGTAGGGGTGAATTTCTGTGGGCTAAATTTTGCTATATTTTTAGAATTTTTTCGAATTTTCTAGAATTTTATGGAAAATTTAAACTTTTTGGGATATCCGATAAACTTTTGAAGTATGATTTACTCCGCCTATGATAAAAGTTATTTGTTTGATTGTAAGAGTCTTGAGGATTGAGTTTGAATTATTCATAGAAACTTGATGCTAGTCTAGTTGTAGGAAATCCCTGTTATCTTGAGCACATCTATTTTGGCAAAATTGTTTGATGATGGATCACTTTTGGACTTTTAGTTAAATAGTGTTAGACCATCTGGATGTTGTGATAGCTGTTATGGTAACTTGATAGGAGTTTGAGAAGCATGCCACTTTTTATTTTTTTTCTGTTATTTATTTTAATAAGGGTAGTTTGCAAGTGTTCTTTGCTACTTAGGAATCACTCCTGAAGGGAATTGAATGCCCGGTGCCCTAAGGTCCGGGAGCCACCGGAGTGAGGCCTGCTACAAGGGTAGTTAAAGTTAACATGGTTAAGTAAACGCTTATACCCACTGCATTGAAAAATATATATATATATATATATATATGTTTGAAAAAAAAAGAGTATACATATATATAAAAAAAGAGTATATATATATAAAAAAAAGAGTATATATGTTTGGATATTTTGAATTATTTCTTCTTGATTTTCACATGATACATTTGATGAGGCATTATGAGTAATTCACTCTTTGATAGTCTATTCTAATTTTCTAAACAGTTTAAATTGTTGAACACCTCCTGTGCTTAATTGATGAACATGGTTAGTTGAGTATATGTGTTTTCTTGGACTATATTTAGTAGTTTTCTTGAGGACAAGCAAAAGACTAAGTGTGGGGTATTTGATAACTCGATTTTATATAGTGTTTTTATACATTAATTGTGTTCAATTCGAGTTAATTATGGAGTTAATTGGATTTAATTGAATGGAAATTACGCAATTTCTTTCTGTTTTGATTTCGAAAGTTTGAGGGCCAAAAATGGAAGAAAGGAAGAAATCAAGGACTAAAAGTGCAATTTTTGAAAAAAAGGATCAACACGGGCGTGTTCCTGCCCGTGTTGCTGGTCGTGTTGAAGACACGCGACAGGGGCGTGTTCCTACCCGTGTTGCAGCCCGTGTTGACGGTATTTTTGGAGTCCCACATCAAATTTTCACTGTTTTCAGCCCCTTTTCTACTCCTATAAATAGATGCACCCCCAGGTTGTTGAAGCACACCAGAATCACTCGAACAGGAGCATTTCCGTGTTCCTAGCCAATAGGAATTTCGTGATAAGCTCTAGTCGAGGTTTTTAGTTTTCATTTTTCTTTCTTCTCGAGTGTAGGGTTGAGCCTCCACCATAAGGGATACCCTATAGTTTAGTTGAGGGGAGTGATAGCTGAAGATCTTCGGAGCGGGATAAGGATCCGGAGTACGAGTCTCGGCGAGGTCTGGAGGATTAAGCCAGGTGTGGAAGCAAGTGAGAGCAATACGACAACTTTCTCTTTCCTTTTCTTTTCGTTCTTGTATTTCTTTTCCTTTATATGTTATGATTATGTGTCATAAGATACTCTTTATTTTGATTGATTGATTAATGATTTATATATTCCTAGGAAGGTGATAAGTCATAAATTTTCATAATTATTATATTTAACTCCCTTACCTTTTGATTAGATATCGAGCTAATTTGTGGAATTTATGTTTGTTTTGATCATAGTGATGGAAAGTTAAAGATCAAGCAGAATTTGGCTAAAAGACTTATTTTTAGTCATTAATAATTACAAAGACGTCTGTTTGAGGAAGAGTTAAAATTTGAACGGATCACTATCAACAATTCCCAAGATATTTAAAGATAAATTCAAATTATCTTATCTTTATTTTTATTTTATTAGTTATTAGAGAGATAATTATTTCCTATTTTAATTAGGATTTTATTTATTATTATTCTATTAGGATTATGATAAGAAGTTATTATTCTAATAGGATTCCGATGAGAAGTTATTATTCTATTAGGAAAAACATTATAAATAGGTCTCTTGCCACATTCTTATTTTAACCAAGTTTTCAAGATTTAGAAAGAGAAGAGAGATGGAGATCGCGATGGCCGCCTAAGCTTCGATTCAGTCCGGGAATGATTCCAAGACAAGTTCTTCCTTGTTCCTTAGTAAATTTTTGAATTAATAAACCAATTCTTTGTAATGATCACGTTTTCAATTTTTCAAGTAATTTTTTTTTTTTTTTTTTTGTAATTTTTGTTAATTTTTAGTATGTTTGAATTTGTTATTTGTATCCTTGGGTGTTATCTTACCTTTGTGCAGTTCATCAACAACTAACCAACGAAGAATGGAGAGAAACTTGATGAATTAACATATTGGGTAGGACGATTTGCATGGGAACAGAGGTAAACACAATTTTCTACCACTCTTTGTGATATATGTGCATCATATATACATCCTACAGAGCATTGTCCTCAAAGGTGTGATCCATATTCATCAACTTATGATTTTGGATGGAGGGATGATATAAACTATAGATGTGAACATGTTTGGGGACAACAACCACAACAACAGAATTTAAGAACTGAAACTAGTCTTGAAGATATAGTTAGACAATTTGTAACAAACAGTCTTCAATTTCAACAGAGAATAGATTCAAGTATACAAGAATTGCAAACACAGATTAGTCAGCTTGTTACTAGTCTTAATGAGGTGCAAAGTCAAGGTTTTGAAGAGTTGTCTTCCCAACCGATTCCAAATCAGAAAGGTAATGTTAGTGTTGTTATGTTGGGAAGTAAGGAAGAGTTACATGATCCAAAAAGTTCTTCTGAACCATTTTCTTCAAATCATGCACCAAATCTTGAAGTAAATATGTTAGATTTGTCATCTAATGATTCTTATGATGATTCTGTGTGCATTGATTTGCTTTCCGATTTTTCCGATTTTGTTGAAATAGATGATACCATTAATTGCTCACATTGTTCTCTTGGATCTAATAAATGTCATGCATGTTGTGAAATTGAGGATTACTTGAAATGTTTTCAAAATGATGAAGTTCCTCATTTAGATTCTTTTGATTCTATTGATGCTATTGATTCCGTTGATCATGTTGATTCTATGGATGATGATTGTTTTGGAGCACATGTTAACAATGTTACTGAGATAAAATCCACTAGGATGCTTCCATTCATTCAGGAACCACCCACATTAGAGTTTAAACATTTACCAAACATTCTTAATTATGCTTATTTAGAAGACAGAGACAAACTTCCTGTTATCATTGGAAATAACATTCAACCTAATCAAAATAAGTTGTTTAAGCCGTTACATAATAATAATAATGTAATTTGGTGGACATATGCGAGATATTGTTCATTTTCTAGTTTTCCATGAGATACTTGCACATTTTAGTAGTACTGATGTTAATAAGTTCAGAAGGAAATCTAAATTTTATTTTTGGGATAATCTATACATGTGGCGTATATGTAATGATCACATAACTAAGAGATATCTTCCTATTCATGAATTTCCTTCTGTTTTAAAATTATGTCATATACTTGCATGTGGTGGTCATTTTGGTCCTCAGAGTATTTTGAGGAAAATATTAACAGCTTTTGAAAATTCAAAAATCCACAAGGAAAGAAATTTTATGAAGGTTTTTAAGAGCAAACGGTGGATAAGCTCCATCTTCAATATGCCTCTTACATCCGATACCACCAGGTTGTTTCTTTTCCCTTCTCTTGTTTTATTTTGTCCTATATCTATATAATTGTTTTACATTGAGGACAATGTTGAATTCAAGTGTGGGGGGAAGAACATTTTTATTATGCTTTTTCTTCTTTTGTTTTATTTTGTTTTTCTTATTCTATATAAAAAAAATTTAAAAAAAAAGTTTTTCTTCGTGTTTTGTTTTTCTTATTTCTTGTTTTCTTTTGTTTTTTTTTTTGTTATTTTCAAACTTTTAGCTTACCCGAGAATATATATTGATGAGTGATTATGAAGTTTGATTTACTCTGCCTATGATATTTGCTAATTATCGGAATGCTAAGATCTTGAGGGTTGATTTGGTTAAATTTGTTGACGCTTGATACTAGCTTGATTATAGGATATCTCCGATTATTTGCGCACATCAAGTTCCGATGAGTTGTTTGATTGATGGATCACTCTTGAAACACTTAGTTGATGGTATTAGATCATTTGGGGTTTGTGATGACTGTCGTAGTTTCTTGGAAGAATTTTGAGGAAAAAAGGCCACCAATATAAATTGATTTTAATAAAGAAAAGAAAAATTGATTTGACTACTCGAGAATCACTTCGATGGGAACTTAATACCTAGTACCCTAAGGTCCTTGTGATCCGGGAGTTGCCGGAGTGGAACTCGCTACATGGGTAGTTCAAATTGAAAGTAAAACAACATCCACTGCACTAAATAATAATAAGGTTAGTCTGCGAGTATTCTTGATTACTTGAGAACTGCTTCGAAGGGAACTTAATGCTTGGTACCCTAAGGTCCTTGTGATCTGGGAGCTACCGAAGTGGAACTCGCTACATGGGTAATTTAAGTTAATATGTGAAAGTAGACGAAACCATAAAAATTGATTATGAGTATTAACTAAAAGTGGCACCAAACTTGAGATTCCGAAGGGTGATTGTGATTAGTTGTTATGAATTCCGATTGATTGAGTTACTGTTTTATTGAGTTGTTGAGAGGGAAAGTCTGTTGATTGAATGATAAGTCAAAATTGGAACACACACTACACCTCGGAGAAATTTTATGATTGAGCGAGTATTAAATGGATATGAGTTTTTCTAGATTGATTTCTCTTTATTTATGCATAAAGATAATTGATGAGGCAACTATGAGTACTTTCATTCTTTACATAACATGTTCTTGAAGGATAGACTTGTTGAATATTAAACTGAATAATTTTTACGGAAACTATGTTTAGTAGTTTGCTTGAGGACAAGCATGATTTAAGTGTGGGGGAATTTGATAAGTCATAAATTTTCATAATTATTATATTTAACTCCCTTACCTTTTGATTAGATATCGAGCTAATTTGTGGAATTTATGTTTGTTTTGATCATAGTGATGGAAAGTTAAAGATCAAGCAAAATTTGGCTAAAAGACTTAATTTTAGTCATTAATTATTACAAAGACGTCTGTTTGAGGAAGAGTTAAAATTTGAACGGATCACTATCAACAATTCCCAAGATATTTAAAGATAAATTCAAATTATCATATCTTTATTTTTATTTTATTAGTTAATAGAGAGATAATTATTTCCTATTTTAATTAGGATTTTATTTATTATTATTCTATTAGGATTCTCATAAGAAGTTATTATTCTATTAGGATTCAGGATGAAAAGTTATTATTCTATTAGGATCCCGAAAAGTTAAGAAAAACTTTATAAATAGGTATGCTGCCACATTCTTATCTTAACCAAGTTTTCAAGATTTAGAAAGAGAAGAGAGATGGAGATCGCGATGGCCGCCTAAGCTTCGATTCAGTCCGGGGAATGATTCCAAGACAAGTTATGAGTTCATAATCTACTCAAATTCCGGGTTCTAAGCTAATTTCCAATTTGAATTCAATACTTTAACAATTCAATTTTTAGATCGATTGACTAAATATTGAAGAGGTGTTTTTACTTGATTCTTTTGATGATTGTTGATTGGATTAAGTTGAGATTTTAATATTTGCGATTGATTTCAATTTTGGACAATTTTGTTGATTGACGAATTGCCTTGATATTATCACGGTTCTTATATTAAACTTGAATTGATTGATTGGGCAATCGTCAATGATATCTTTTTGTTGTTTAATCGAATTCTAGCTGATTGTTAGTAGGTGATATGAATGCTAATTAGGGATCCCATTTAGTATTCAATCAAGGAATTGGTTTATTAATTCGGAAATTTACTAAGGAACAAGGAAGAACTTGGATTGAATCAATTACCCTGAACTGAAATTCTAAATCGATATTTGCATACTTTTTATTAATTAATTATTTTCTACAATTCCCCAATCTAAAAATCCCTCTTTTACTGTCTTTTATTATCTTATTAATTGACTTTGATTAGGTTTCTTAGGGAAACGACTCGGTGAACACCCTAAACTGCTCATTGATTTAATTGAATTAATCATGGCCGATTTGACGACAATCGTGTAATTCTATAACCCTACCAGAAGGATATGTTTTAATATACATTATGAATTGCTTATTGTTTTACGCTTTCGATTTAATTCTCGTATTGAGTTTATGCTATGAAACTTAGGTTGATGCATGATACTACAATAGTTAATTGAATTGACGGTTTGTTAATGAGTCCCCACCATAGGAGATTTAACAGATTGCCAGATTAGGACTAATAACTTGTGGCCACCATACTGAGGTTAGGAAGCCTAATAATCTCGGGTTTGGAATCAATGCAAATCTTAAGATTATGTTGTTGAATTGACGCCTCAATAGCTAATCTAAAAAGGTTTAGGATTACTTGCAACCACCATATTGAGGTAATCATTCTAGATAACTCGGGTATGGTAGTAAGACAATTCGAATTCATAATTGCCTTAGATCTGCTTGCAAGCTACACATTCGAACATTTTTCAACTTAATTAATCATACGTACTTCATTAGAGATCTTAGTCAATTATTTTCCATTCTTGTTTTTAATTATTCTTTTACTCAAACATATCCGAATTGAATGTACACCTAGGACTAATTCCCTGAACTTTAAAATTTGTCATATTTGGTAGAAACTAACCAGTCGTTACCAACGTTCCTGTGGATACAATATTTATAAATTTAAAATCGTGGTACTCCCGTGTTACTATCTGCATGCGATAGGTACTCTGCCTTAGTTGTGTTTGATTATGTGACACTGTTTTGTGAGATTATTTGCTTTATATGATACTATATTTTTACTCACTCAAAACACACACCACCTGGAATACCACGCCAAATATGGGAAAGTATGGCGACCTCGGTGGTGTTGACTACCCTGGAACTATCTTTCCGGCTCGTAAAAGTGTGAGCGAAAATATAGTGTAAATAGCGCTAAGGTAGATGAATACCGGATGCTTTTGAGTATGTAGGATCAAGACGATGGAAGGATCAGCCGTGATGTGTCGCCAATAAACGCTAGACTCCTCGTTGAATACTTGAACCACCGTCGTATACATGTCGAACTCGGTCTCCTCGGCTGTCCAAATCCCAAATGCAATATCAAACTCCTTTATCGTGAGGGAACAATCTATTCCTCAAAGACTGAATGTGACATGTTCCGAATGAGGATCGAAGGTAGCAAAGAACTCGCACACCAACTCTTTGAATATCGGTGCCTCGACAGAAAATAGCCTTTGGTAAGGTGCGAACTGAAATAATCTGCTCATCTCCGAGGCGCGCGCATAGTATCGACTGCTGCCTAGTCGATACGTCGTCCATGAAGAATAGATTTTAGAGCAAAAGTATGAAGACGTTGAGTAGCGATAGGACGATCGTCCGGAAATGTAAGAAACGGATGCATACCACCGCGAATAGCCGAAAGATGAGGTGCCATAATATGAGAATAGAAGAAAGTGGTAGAGAAAAGGTGTAGATTTCGGAAGAGAAATGAAGAAGATGAGAGACATTTTGCGAGAGAATGAAAAATCTGCGCGTTTAAGATCTGTTCCGGAATTGAACACGGGCTCAGTGTTTGAATTAAACATGTGCTCGGTTACCGTTTTAAACACGAGCTCGGTTACGAAAGAACACGGACTTAGTGTTTGAATTAAACACGAGCTCAGTGTTTAACATGGTCAACACAGAATAACAACACTGGCATATCGTTGACCGTGTTCCAAGGCGTGTTAGTCAAAATTTTGATTTTTACGTCTGTGTTTGACCGGAACGGAAGAATTACGAAAAGGTTCCTCAAAATGACTCATACTCGCAGAACGATTCTCAAATCAACAATTTACGGAATTTACAAATCCAACAAAACTAGAATGAAACAAAATAGCAAAAATCAAACAATCAAGATTAAAGCCTATACTGGAACATCCAGTTACTAATAAAGCGATATAGACAAGAATATACGCCAATCAACCAAATAAGACTCGAAAAAAAATAAGGAAAGAAAACAAATCTGGATTTCCGAGCAGGCAAGCTTGGAACTTTATTTAATACCTGAAAATAAGAAAAGAAAGTAATAAGATAAGAAAACAATAAAACGAAGAAAAGAAATTAAAACTAAGTAAAAACAAACAAAACAAACTAGACACGAAATGTAATTTCTTCATCCAAGACTCGAAGTGTAATAAATCCCTGATTGACATCAATTAGTGCCTTAGAGGTAGCTAGAAAAGGTCTTCCTAAGATAAGCGGTACACCACCTTCACCATTCATGTCCATAACAACAAAGTCTACCAGAAATATAAATTTTCCGATTTTTACAAGTGTATCCTCAACTATACCCCTCGGGACTTTAATTGTCTTATCTGCTAGTTGTACACACATCCTAGTAGGTTTCAAATCATGCAACCCTAGCTTATCAAATAAACTTGAAGGCATCAAATTTACACTTGCACCTAGGTCCGCTAAAGCATGTAAATCACAAATATGACCAATAGTACAAGGTAAAGTAAAGCTTCCGGGATCCTTACATTTGAAAGGTAATTTCTCGGAGATTAAAGCTAAACAAACTTCATTTAAGATTACCTTTTCACAGTCTAGAGGATACTTATTACGCAAAATGTCCCTTAAAAACTTAAAGTATTTCGAAAATGAAGAAATTACTTCAAGTAAAGGCAGATTAATAGAAATATGACTAAAAGTTTTAACGAATTTATTAAACCTGTTTTTCTCTCTCTCTTTGCTAATTCTAGAAGGATAGGGGATTTTGGGTAAAAATTCTCCCGAATTTTTTGTGGAAGTTCATTTTTCTACTCCCCTCGTTCTTCATCACGACTTGTTCTTTCCTTCCTAGTATCTTCCACAACCGATTCCTGCACAAAAATAGGTACGTTAGTCTTTTTAGGAATAGGTGGGGAAAGAGTTTTACCCGATCTAAGAGTTAATTGCTTGCATTCAACTGGGTTCGACTCGGTGGTACTAGGAAGTGTTCCTGATGTGTGAGTTATATATATAAAAATAATATAAATAATTGAATAAATAATACTAAAAAGAATAGGAATTCTCAAGATTAAAATAGGATTGTCACTAATAAAATAAATTCAACTAGGCAGAGCACCTATCGAAATAGTTTAGTAAATAAATGTAGTATTCAGATTTTAATATTTATAAAATCGTTTTCCCCAAGACGTCTATTAAATTCTCGTGTGGAAAATATAATTAAATCAATTATGAATATGATTTGGAAGTATGAATCAATCATCAAGCAATCCAACCTTTATCAAGAATGATAAGATTGAATTCTAAATCCTAGAAAGCAAAGTAAAAGAACAATGTAAAGTAGATGGTCAAACAAGTAATGGAGGGTAGAAACTCATAAGAAATAATAGGAGAAATGAAGGATACAAACTACTAGGGCCAAGATTAATCATGAATTAACTATCATAATCTCACCAATATTCAAGTCTAAGGATGAACTTCTTCAATACAATTCGTTGCAAGAAATTCATTGATTTAAGAACACTTGAATGTTGACAAGATCAAATCTCCCATAAATCATCCTAGTTCCGGTCCATCAAAAGGAAATCTAATCAAATCAACTTGGCACTAATTGTTGTCCTAGTTTCGGCCTAACAATTAGTGTTAATCCGGAACTACAACCTCAAATCAAAGCTCAATACTCAAGATAAAATTCAGATCCAAAGCTATGAATGAAATTGCAATTCAAATTAATAACACTGCAACAATCATCCATGAAAACCATAATTTGCCCAAAGTAATTGTAGAATAATACCAACCATTTCTACCTATAAGAAATGTAGAGAGAAGAGTTCCTAGGGTTGGTCTCTAATTACAAGATAGAAATTCTAACAAATAAAAGAAGAAGAGTAACCTCTTCAACCTCCTCTTTGTCAAATTTCTTGTTCTTCTTCAAATCTTCAAGTTGATGGAGTTGATTCCTCTCTTGCAAAACTTCAAGGAAATTCCTTACGATTCGAGGCAACTTCTCAAAAAGACTCACAAGAGATTCTTACAACTTACAACAAGTGAAAGAGATCTCAAAGTATAGAAAATAGCAAAGTGTAGATCTAATTCAAAATCCTAAACAAAAATTACAAAATTACTTTGATAGCATAACCCTTCCAAATACTAGCCAGCCCCCAATAATGGTAAAAATCCTATAATTTATAGATAACTAAAACAGGGGTAAAATCGTCATTTTACACAAAATTCTCTAAAAACTTGGAACAGTGCATCAACACGGGCTCAATGGTATAAGCAACACGCCCTCGTGACGGGTTTTTTCATCGAGCACGTGTTCTTCCGGCCGTGTTCTTCCTCCGGCTAGGCGTGTTTATTCACCGAGCCCGTGTTCAATAGCTTGGCAAGGCGTGTTCAGCCTTCTTGCTGGGCGTGTTAAAACACCGAGCTCGTGTTCTTGACCTGGCATGTATAACTTTCCGAAATTGCATATTTAGTCCTTCTTTTGTGCTTTTTATTCAATTCAGTCCCAAAAGTAACCCGAAAAGGAATATTTGCAATTAAACCCAAAATCAATCAATTTATCTCAATTTAATACAATAATCCTCAACAATTATGCACAATTATCCTTCCAAAACATTATCAAATTTATCGTTATCACAATACCCCACAACTTAACCTTTGCTTGTCCTCAAGCAAATCAAAGAAGGAATTTGAATCAAACAAATCATTAAAAAGAAGTGCATAATTGTTTTCTCAAAGATTTCAAACTAACTAGTTTACCTTTCAAAGATCTTATAAACAAATTGTTAAGGAATGATTCACTTCTATGCCTCATCAAGTGTTTTATGTCTAAGTAAAGAAAAATCAATTTGAACAAATCATTTTCAACTTAAATACAAGAAATGATCGTAAAAGCATCCCGAGTGAAGTGTGTGCTCTATCTCAATTAGTGATCCAAATAGCAAATTTCTTCCAGAAGAAAATTACTCAAATAGTGGTTCGTCGATCGAAAACTTCAACAACGACTCATAATCACAATCAAATCTCAAGAAACAATCCACTTATTCAAAAGTAAATTTTTATTCAATTTATTCTCTTTTATTCAAGGTTTTTATTGTTTGCTTAACAATATCAACTTTAACTACCCTTGTAACGAGTTCCACTCCGATGACTTCCAGATCCCGAGGACCTTAGGGCACCAGGCATTCAATTCCCATAAGAAGTGGTGCTCAAGTAGCAAAGGATACATGCAAAATAACTTTTTATTCAACAATTTATTCAACGGAAATTAAAAGTGTGGCAAGTATCTCAAAGAAATTTTCAAGTGAAAATTCAAGTCATTTTCATTCCCAAAAGACTTAATACTATTCAAATAATTTGTCCAAAAGTAGTCCACTAATCAGAACAACCAGCCAAGAATAGTTGTGTCAAAAGAGTTTTTTCTGGATTTTCCTTTAATCATGCTCGTATCAAGTATCAACAAGATGAAACAATTCTACTCTCGAGACTTTTAACAATCAACAAATAGTTTATATCATCGGCTAAGCAAATCAAATTCCCACAAAAAGTTCTCAAAATAATCTTTTCAAGTAAACTAATCATTTTGAAAAAATCGAAAAATTTAGCAATTTTTTTTGAAAATATTTGTAAATTGAGATAAAACGAGCACACACCTACCCCACAACTTGAATATTACACTTGTCCTCGGTGTAAAAAGCTAATACCCCACAACTTATTTGAAAAATAAATAAGTGCGAGAAAACTATAAATACAAAACGGGAATAAGTGCGATAAACTAGAAAAATAAAAACAAGAAAATTTCATTCAAAACGGGAAAGTGATAAGTCATAAATTTTCATAATTATTATATTTAATTCTCTTACCTTTTGATTAGATATCAAGCTAATTTGTGGAATTTATGTTTGTTTTGATGATAGTGGTGGAAAGTCAAAGATTAAGCGGAATTTGGCTAAAATACTTATTCTTAGTCATCAATTATTACGAAGACATCTTTTAGAGGAAGAATTAAAATTTGAATGGATGACTATCAACAATTCCCAAGATATTTAAAGATATATTCAAATTATCTTATCTTTATTATTTTATTAATTATTAGAGAGAGATAATTATCTCCTATTTTAATTAGGATTTTTATTTATTTATTATTATTCTATTAGGATTATGAAAAGTTAGTAAGAAGTTATTATTCTATTAGGATTCCGAGAAGTTAGGAAAACCTTTATAAATAGGCCTATTCTACATTCTTTTCTGAACCAAGTTTTCAAGATTTAAAAAGAGAAGAGAGATGAAGACCGCGATGGCCGCCTAAACTTCGATTCAGTCCGGGAATGATTTCAAGACAAGTTCGAGTTCATGATCTACACAAATTCCGGGTTTTAAGCTAATTTCCAATTTTGAATTCATTACTTTTAACAATTCAATATTTAGATCGCGTGATTGAATATTGATGAGGTTTTACTTAATTCTTTTGATGCTTTTTGATTGAATTGAGTTGGAATTTTATTATTTATGATTGAATTTAATTTTGGACAGTTTTGTGGCTTCACGGATTGCCTTGATATTATCACGGGTTATAGGTTAAACGGCTTCGTTAGTAGGTGATAAGAATACTAATTAGGGCTTCCATTTAGTAGTCAATCAAGGAATTAGTTTTGAAATCCGGAAATTCATTAAGGAACGAGGAAGAACTTAAATTGAATCATTACCCTAGGACTGAAATATTTAAATCCGATACTTGCGTTTTTCTTATTAGTTAATTGTTTTCTACAATTTCCCAATCTAAAAATCCCTCTTTTATTGTTTTATTCTCTTATTAATTGATTTCGATTAGGTTTCTTAGGGAAACGACTTGGTGAACACACTAAACTGCTCATTGATTTAATTGAATTAATCTTGGCCGATTTGACGACAATCGTGTAATTCTAAAACCCTACCAAGATTTTGGCGCCGTTGCCGGGAAGCCATAATCGTTAAATCATAATAAGAACCTGTCTTTTATTTGTTTTTAGTTGTTTGAAACTTTTTATTCACGTTTGGTTGTGTTTTCAGGTCGAAATTCAAAATTTTCGGTATAAAATTCTGATTCGCGCACTGTTCTGGTCAGAAATTTTATTTCTGATTACACTTATTTTTGTTATCCAAAGGTTTTGGGTCGTGGAGAACAAAACTCACTGCCTTTAAGCAGTGAACCAACCCTAGTTTTGGCCAAATTCCATCGTTTTGATCACGTTTTCGAATTTTCAAGTATTTTTTGTTTTATTTTTAGTAATTTTTGTTAATTTTTAGTATGTTTGCATTTGTTATTTGTATCCTTGAGTGTTATCTTACCTTTGTGCATTTCATCAACAACTAACTGACAAATAATGGAGAGAAAACTTGATGAATTAACATATTGGGTAAGACGATTTGCATGGGAACAGAGGCAAACACAATTTTCTACCACTCTTTGTGGTATATGTGCATCATATATGCATCCTACAGAGCATTGTCCTCAAAGGTATGATCCATATTCATCAACTTATGATCTTGGATGGAGGGATGACATAAACAACATATATGAACATGCTTGGGGACAACAACCACAACAACAGAATTCAAGAACTGATACTAGTCTTTAAGATTTAGTTAAACAATTTGCAACAAACAGTCTTCAATTTCAACAGAGAACAGATTCAAGTATTCAAGAATTGCAAACCCAGATTAGTCAGCTTGTTACTAGTCTTAATGAGGTGCAAAGTCAAGGTTTTGAACAGTTGTCATCTCAACCGATTCAAAACCCAAAAGGTAATGTAAGTGTTGTTATGTTGGGAACCGAGGAAGAGTTACAAGATCCAGTAAGTTCTTCTGAACCATTTTCTTCAAATCATGCACCAAATCTTGAAGTAAATATGTTAGATTTGTCATCTAATGATTCTTATGATGATTCCGTGTGCATTGATTTGCTTTCTGATTTTCCTGATTTTGTTGGAATAGATGATACCATTGATTGCTCTCATTGTTCTCTTGGATCTAATAAATGTCATGCATGTTGTGAAATTGAAGATTACTTGAAATGTGTTCAGAATGAGGAATTTCCTCATTTAGATTCTATTGATTCAATTGATGCTATTGATGTTGATGATTATGTTGATCTTGTTGATTCTATGGATGATGATTGTTTTGGAGCACATGTTAACAATGTTACTAAGATAAAATCCACTAGGATGCTTCCATTCATTCAAGAACCACCCACATTAGAGTTTATATCTTTACCAAACAATCTTAAGTATGCTTATTTAGAAGGAGGTGAATTGCCTATTATCATTGGTAATAACCTTAAACCCGATCAAGAAAATAAGTTGCTTAAATTGTTACAAAATAATAAGAATGTAATTTGGTGGACATATGCAGATATTGTTAATTTTCTAGTTTCCAATGAGATACTTGCACATTTTAGTAAACATCAAGTTAATAAGTTAAGGAGGAAATCTAAATTTTATTTTTGGGATGATTCATACATGTGGCGTATATATGTACGATCACATAATTAAGAAATGTCTTCCCATTCATGAATTTCCTTGTTTTTAAAAATTATGTCTTATATTTGCATATCGTGATCATTTTTGTCTTCATAGTATTTCAAGGAAAATATTAGCAACTTAGTGAATTCAAGAATTCACAAGGAAGGAAATTTTATGAAGGTTTTCAAGAGCAAACGGTGGAGGAGCTCCATCTTCAATCTGTCTCCTACATCCGATACCACCAGTCTGTTTCTTTTCCCTTCTCTTGTTTTATTTTGTCCTATATCTATATATTTGTTTTACATTGAGGACAATGTTGCATTCAAGTGTGGGGGAAGAACATTTTTATTATTATTTTTCTTCTTTTGTTTTATTTTGTTTTTTTTATTCTATATAAAAAAAAATATTTCACGTTTTGTTTTTCTTATTTCTTGTTTTCTTTTGGTTTTTTTTTTTTTTGTTATTTTCTCAACTTTTTGAATATTTTCAAACTTTTAGCTTACCCGAGAAGATATATTGATGAGTGATTATGAAGTTTGATTTACTCTACCTATGATATTTGCTAATTATCGGAATGCTAAGATCTTGAGGGTTGATTTGGTTAAATTTGTTGACGTTTGATACTAGCTTGATTATAGGAAATCTCTGATTATTTGCGCACATCTAGTTCCGATGAGTTGTTTGATTGATGGATCACTCTTGAAACACTTAGTTGATGGTATTAGATCATTTGGGGTTTGTGATGATGATCGTAGTTGCTTGGAAGGATTTTGAGAAAAAAAATGCCACCAATATAAATTGATTTTAATAAAGAAAAGAAAAATTGATTTGACTACTCGAGAATCACTTTTGATGGGAACTTAATGCCCGGTACCCTAAGGTCCTTGTGATCCGATAGCTGCCGGAGTGGATCTCGCTACATGGGTAATTTAAGTTGAAAGTAAAACAACATCACTGCACTAAATAATAAAAAGGCTAGTCTGCGAGTATTCTTGATTACTTGAGAACTACTTCCGAAGGGAACTTAATGCCCGGTACCCTAAGGTCCTTGTGATCCGGGAGCTGCCGAAGTGGAACTCGCTACATAGGTAATTTAAGTTAATATGTGAAAGTAGACGAAACCACAAAAATTGATTATGAGTACTAACTAAAAGTGGCACCAAACTTGAGATTCTAAAGGGTGATTGTGATTAGTTGTTATGAATTCCGATTGATTGAGTTATTGTTGTATTGAGTTGTTGAGAGGGAAGTCTGGTTGATTGAATGATAAGTCAAAATTGGAACACACACTACACCTCGAGAAAATTTTTATGATTGAGCAAGTATTGAATGGATATGAGTTTTTCTAGATTGACTTCTCTTTATTTATGCATAAAGATAATTGATGAGGCAACTATGAGTACTTTCATTCTTTACATAACATGTTCTTGAAGGATAGACTTGTTGAATAGTAAACTGAATGATTTTTACAGAAATTATGTTTAGTAGTTTGCTTGAGGCAATTATGAATGATTTATGTTTACAGAAATCTACCTAATGAACTAAAACAGAATGAAGTGAATTGATTACAAATACATACTTCTACTACTAACGCGAAAAGTAAAGTAAATGCAATTCATAAATCCTACTGTACGCATGAATCTATAAGCTACTACCATGAAAATTTTAGCAAGCTACCTACAGCTCATGTAAAAACAAAACAAAGAATGCAAACTCATGCAAGTCTACTAAATAACATGCAAATAAAAGCAAAACATGCAAATCAACCATATTCAAAACAGCTACTGGAAAAATAATTAGAATTTGAAGAATGAAAAGGAATAAAGCTACTGGAATAAAAATAAGGCAGCAGTGCATAAAAATTGCCACTGCACTGCCCAAAAATTACATTGAACATGCAGTGTACAAAAATATACATAAATACCTAAGTACTGGAATTGGAAAACAAAAGAAAATTAACATGTATTTAAATAAAGAACAAACTGGAAAAGATTTTTGAAATGCATTATGCATACAATATCTATATCTATACACTGAACATTAGATACAGTAAAGAAATAAGACATACATCTAATATATCTATATGTACTAAATGCTATGCAAAAATCAAAAAGAACAAAGGACAAGCACTACCTACTGGAAACTACAAGTTGTAAAATATACATACATAAATATACCATGCAAAACATAGAAACCATGCATACTGTATATAAGACAAAACGTAAAAAGCAAATTCCACTAACAAGTACATATGCAACTAGTATATATACATAGGCATGCAAAGTCGTACAAAGAAAAAGTGCAACCTTGAGAGTACATCTACTGTTCATGCAATATACACACTTTAATATACATAATAGAATCATGAAGAATTAATATATGTAATCAACAAATACCATGCAATGAAAAACTACCTAAACTACTATTCATATTAAAAATTAAAACTAATCGTCTTGAATTGTAGCATAAAAATACATACAAACATGCTACTGCCATTAACGTGGGAATCAAAGAAAAATGCAATATATATATAAAACTGATATACCTAAATCTAACTACTGGAATGCAAAAAGTAGTAAGGTAAGATCCAAGAAATATGTAATTAACCTAAATGTTATGAATCATCATGCAAACTATACCTAAATAAAAACTATACAAATTGTACTACTACAAATTAATATGCAGTTTGGCAAAACAATCAAAACAACTAAATCAAAAACCAAGTAAAAGAAAACAAAGAACAGCAAATTCATGCAAATTCATGCAATCGAAATCTAACAAATAAAAGACATGCAATCACGAGAATCAGAAAACATGCAAAAACAAATAATATAAATTAACTACTGGAATTCAACATAATAGACATGCTATACATAATGAGTCATGCAAATTATGAAAATATGAGATAAAACATCATATGCATATTCATACGAATATATTAAATC
>JAHSUH010005369.1:0-11099 GCA_025388415.1 Cynanchum wilfordii | reverse complement strand
ACATCATAGCCGCCTTCCCTATACTCAAGAACTTCTTGTCAAGCATTGGTCCCTGAAAAGCATGAGGAAAATATCAAGAGAAATTATAAAAAGTATTAAGGACAAGATGATCAAAATAAGATCTATCTACCTGGGCGGCCGACATCCCGAGAATCGGAACACCGGCACACGGACATTCAGTGAAAAATACAAGTCCTCGGATGCGAGTCCACATTGAGTTCTCCTCCTCGTCCTCACCAAACCCCAACTCGCCTCCTACGATCCTCTAGACCAGGACCAATCCCACACCATTTCAAACTCTCTTCGCTCAATAGCTCACCGATGGAGTACAAATGAGTTTGATTTTTATGGGGGGGCCCAACTCCTTCTCAACCTCCTCCGGAAACTTCCGTTACTTCGATCAACTCAAGATCCTTTGAGGGGCAGACCGTTTCTTAATTCTCCCATCATAAGGGGCGGGAATCCCCTACGCTTCGTCCATAAACCGATTCTCCCGCCAATTGACCTTATTGGGAGGAGAATCAAACGGATGAATTTTTGTTTTCTTCGAGCGAAGAGAAATGGTGTTCTTATTCTATCTTCGTCGGTATAAAAAATTGTGCAAGAAGCTCCATGGTATATTAGCATCCCAATCGGCGGCCTTCAAAATTATCATTGCCTTAATTGTCCTAGCAGATTAGGATGGACTGCACCTTGGTGAGCTCGACGCTATAAGAAGGAAATTGACAAAAAAGCTGGATTCGAGGGTAGGGCAACTCCACCATCAAAATGTGCAACTGGAATGGGGATATAATCCGAGACACAACAAGCGCTCCTGGAGTTACGAAGACTCTGCGCTTGTAAAGTCAACTCCGAAGAGCTTGGACTTCGCCCCGGCCGTTAGTCATAGTGCATCGATGAAGCGCGAAGTGTGCGACGCAGCACGCCCCCCTGCTCCATAGTGTTTTCTTCTCCTTGAGAGGAGGATACTTCGGCAAAGATGTCCTCCGGGAGAGGTAGATGATTCCACAACAACATCACTTGTTAATTCCACGGTTCTTGTTCATCGGTCACTTGAACTTCGCGGAATAAGATGAGGAAAAGGCCTCTCCTCCATTGACTCTATTTCCTTTTCCGAAGTCATTATAATATCAACATGTGTGGGATCATCAGAAAAACCCCGAATATTTATCAAACATTTCTTAATCGACCGAACGTCGGAACAACTTATCATCTCTGCATCTAGAGGTCTTGACTCGTTCAGTTCATACCCATGATCCTCAATACGCATAGGCTTGATATAAAATTTAATCTTCTTCCCACTACGATGATAACACCCTTGATAATCGGAACATAATCTCCAACATGTATCGGTCCTATTAAACAAAGCTAAATCTGGAAAACTAAAAGCCCTAACCACCTTCTTGGAAATAGATTTTTTACCCATGACAAAATAGAGAAGGAAAATTTCAAAAGGACAACAACGAAATACCTTTTTCGTGGAAGAGAATCCGGGTGCTGTCTAAAACTGCCGAGAATCTTCCGAAAATCCGAGAGAATGGTAAAGCGGAATCAAGACAGAACGAAAAATGTGAAGATTAATGCTAGAAATCAATAGAACAGAGAAAAACGATCGGTGAAGGTTAGAAGTTTTGAGAGAGATTTTGCTAAAGGAACTTTTGAAGATAATAGTTGAAAGTGAAGAAACGAAAGAAGAAAGAAGGGTTTAGAGGAGGAAGAAAGAGAAAATTCAAAATAATAATATTATTTAATTTGAATATTATTATTTTAATAAAATCTCATCATTACGCGACGGTTCACGAGGAAGAGAGAGAAGGATGGCAACCGTCCGAAGTTACTTTTGACGGTTGTCACGCGCGCGTGGGTATGGCAGCTGGAGAAGGCTCAAAGCGCCAATCAACAAAATTTGAAAAGAAATTCAGAATCTGATTTTTTAAGAAAAATGTTAAGTGTTCAAGAAGTTGCGACGAAGCATAAACACCTTCATGCTTCGTCGAGGGGCCACCGAAAGGAAAATATACCACGTGGATAAAGTCGAAATTAAATATGATTTTGACTTGGTCGGAGCGAAGCATTTGATCAAACTTGGTCAAGAACGAAGCATTGGATCAATCGAAGCATTTACGACCTCCGAAAGTTCCGAAGAGAAGAAAAGCCAAGCACCTAGACGAAGCGTTTGGTCATGCGACTTGCAAGAGCCCCGAAGAGAAACACCGAGCGTATGAACGGAGCAGTAGCCAAGCAATAACATAAAGCTCCGAAGCCGAGTTCGACTATGCTAAACCGACTTCATGGCCAAAAGGAATATTCCAAGTATATTCTGCCTATTAATCTCTTATTTAAATATAATAAGAAGAAAAGTGGCAGGACCCACGGTCTGTAGTCAACTTCTATAAGAAACCGTGGGATTGGACATCCGAAAAAGCTATAGCCTTTTGGCTTGTGCGAAAGATAAGGTAAGGTAATCATTTCTTTTCCTACTCCCACCCACTAATAAGGAAGTTTGTCTATATAAGGAAAACTTCCTTATCAATGGAGGGATCTTTTTGATCTTTTTTCCTTTTTTCATCTTTATATAATTTTTAGGAAGGAACCAAAAAACTTTTGCTCTCTCTTCTTTAATATTTTATCCGTTGGTTGATTTACATGCATAGCAAAATCCTTATCATTTTTGCTATTTGGATCAGAATATATCTTGGTTTATGAACTAGGGTTTGTTCTGATTTCCATGAGATCTTTCGACTAACTTGATCGTCGGAGACTTCCAAAGGAGAAATACCTCCGTTGGGGCGTTTTGCAGGGTTCAACTGTGAAGACATTTCTACAGCTCAACGACATCTTCGTTATTATCACTGTAACTTCATCCTTGTTGTTAAATTTCTTATATATTTGTTGATTGATCAAATTTTTGCATTATCATACTGGATTTAATATTCAACAGCAGTGAGGCATACAAATTGCTACTGTACTGCCCGAAAAATTACTCCAAAAATAGTATGCAAAAGTAACTCATTAAGCTACTGGAATTGGAAAACAAAAGAAATGAGATTATATACAACTAATGTATCTATATGCCACCATTACAACTCTATGCAGAATAAAATTAAAAGAAATTAAACACTAACCTACTGGAAAATTGTAAATAAAGTTAAGGAAAACTCATGCATTTTGCTAACTACATTAATCATGCAAAATCAAAAAGAATAAAGAACAAATTCTACCTACTGGAAATGAGAATACATTGTATATATATATATCAATTAATCAAGTGCATACAAAAAGAACTATTGGAAACTATAAGTTGCAATATATACATACATATGACATGGAAAGTAAAGTAGATACATGCAAGCTAAAGTGAAAGATGAATCACTAAAATACATATATACACACCATGCAAAAACATGCAAATGTATATTACAATAAAACCATGCAAAGACATGCACAATGCTTATTGTAAGATCAAAACATGCAGCACTAATCTACTGGAACATAATAACCTAAATGCCATGCAAATCATGCAAAGTGCTATATACAATAAAATCATTCTAACTATTTTCACCACTAAACTACCATACAATCTACCTAATGAACTAAAATAGAATGAAGTGAATTGATTACAAATACATACTTCTACTACTAACGTGAAAAGTAAAGTAAATTCAATTCATAAATCCTACTGTACGCATGAATCTATAAGCTACTACCATGAAAATTTAAGCAAGCTACCTACAGTTTATGCAAATTAAAATTTCATAGCATATATAAACAATTCATACAATATATATGTACAGTATACTGCCTAATTCAATTCCATGCATATGAAAAATATACAAGCTAACTACAACTCATGCAAAAACAAAAAAAAAGAATAAAAATTCATGCAAATCTACTAAATAACATGCAAAGAAAAGCAAAACATGCAAATCAACCAAAGCTACTGGAATAACAATCTAAAATTGAGGATTGAAATGGAATGAAGCTACTGGAATGAAATGTTGGTCACTAAACTAGCATTTCTTAGAATTAATTTCTAAGAATGCTTTCTACTCAACAAAAAAGCTATACTATATTATTACCTAAGGAATTCAAGAATACAAAATAAAAATCCTAAAGATGCAAGTCTAATAGTAACATAAGTGACCATTTATTGAAAACTAATCATGCAAACTAAAACTAAGTCCTAAAGATGCAAAACAATAGAGTTAGATGCAAACCATACCTAAATTCATAACAAGCACATATTAAGGCTAACAAAAGTAAAGAGGCATAAAAAACTCCTAATCATTAATCTAAGATCTATCAAAAGGAAGTATCTTAATAACAATAATCTCCATGAATTGAAGACATTACTAGAAAACTAAATTCTAAACTAGAATGGAAACTAAAGTAAAAACTAACTAAGAATAGAATGGAAATGAAAATAGAAATACAAGAGAATGAGATATTAACTAATAAAATAAGATTCAAAGAATATAGACTACGAAGAGAATAGAATCAAGATATTATCCACCTACTAAAGCAAGAAGATTAACTAGAAACAAAAGGTAAGCGAATGAATCTAAAGCAAGTAAAGATCTAACTAAAAATCATTAAAAGCTATCTAAATCAAAGTCAAGTAAGTATGTAAACAATTAGGTCATGTTAAAATAAGTAAGAAAAATTAGAAAGAACCTAAAACTAACCATACCTAGAATCTAATTAGAACAAGTTAGAAGGATTAGAACAAACTATGTCAAATTAGAAAGTAGGAAAAAAAATTAGATCTAAATTCTAAACTAAAGATCAAACTAAGATATTAAACTAAAGATCTAAGTTAATCTAAAGAAAGAAACTAAAGAATCGAAAGCTAACCTAATCTAAGGTATAAGAAATTAGAATTCACCTAAATTCCAAAATATCTAAGCTATATCTAACCAAAACTTAATAAGGAAAAGTTTACCTAAAGGATCTAAACTAACCAAAATACTAACTAAACCTAAAAATCATGATACTAAATCATCTATTCTAAGATCTAAATCCAAAAATCTATAATCTAAGTAGGAAAAATTCTAAGAAAACGAAATAAAATGAAAGAAAGAAAAACAAAATACAAGAAATATAAGAAAGCTACTAAAATAAGAAAAAGAAATTCTAAGAACAAGAATAACAAAATCAAATGAAATCTGAAAATTAAACTACAAAAATCATGAAAAACAAGATTCAATCTAACAAATCAAATCAATCTAAACAAAATCAAAATATCCAATGATCTATTAAGAAGATCAAAGATACATCAAGAAATAGACAAGAAAAAATCAAAGACACTTAAGATTGATTCCATATAACAAATCATAACATAGTTGATCTATTATATGATTCACACCGTTACTATGAAAATTTTCCCAAAAATTACAAGGAATTAAGAGGAAAACATCATGAATCTAAATAATAGATATCCCCCAGCAACGACGCCAAAAAATCGATGTGAGTTATATATATATAAAAATAATATAAATAATCGAATAAATAATACTAAAAATAATAGGAATTCTCAAGATTAAAATAGGATTGTCACTAGTAAAATAAACTCAACTAGGCAGAGAACCTATCAAAATAGTTTAGTAAATAAAGGTAGTATTCAGATTTTAATATTTATAAAATCGTTTTCCCCAAGACGTCTATTAGTTTTTAGTGTGGAAAATATAATTATATCAATTATGAATATGATTTGGAAGTATGAATCAATCATCAAGTAATCCAACCTTTATCAAGAATGATAAGATTGAATTCTAATTCCTAGAAAGCAAAGTAAATGAACAAGGTAAAGTAGAGGATCAAGCAAGTAATGGAAGGTAGAAACTCATAAGAAACATTAGGAGAAATGAAGGATACAAACTACTAGGGGCAAGATTAATCATGAATTAACTATCATAATCTCACCAATATTCAAGTCTAAGGATGAACTTCTTCAATACAATTCGTTGCAAGAAATTCATTGATTTAAGAACACTTGAATGTTGACAAGATCAAATCTCCCATCAATCATCCTAGTTCCGGTCCATCAAAAAGAAATCTAATCGAATCAACTTGGCACTAATTGTTGTCCTTGTTCCGGCCTAACAATTAGTGTTAATCCGGAACTACAACCTCAAATCAACGCTCAATACTCAAGATAAAATTCAGATCCAAAGCTATGAATGAAATTGTAATTCAAATTAATCAACCATAATATTCAATCCATGAAAAACCAAGAAATGCCCAAAGTAATTGTAGAATAATACCAAACATTTCTACCTAAAAGAAATGTAGAGAGAAGAGTTCCTAGGGTTGGTCTCTAATTTCAAGATGGAAATTATAACAAATAAAAGATGAAGAGTAACCTCTTCAACTCCCTCTTTGTCAAACTTCTTGTGCTTCTTCAAATCTTCAAGTTGATAGAGTTGATTCCTCTCTTGCAAAACTCCAAGGAAATTCCTTACAATTCGAGGCAACTTCACAGAAAGACTCACAAGAGATTCTTACAACTTACAACAAGTGAAAGAGATCTCAAAGAATAGAAAATAGCAAAGTGTAAATCTAATTCAAAACCCCGAACAAAAATTACAAAATTACTTTGATAGCATAACCCTTCCAATCACTAGCTAGCCTAAACTCTGCTGGAAATCCCAATATTTATAGATAACTGAAAACAAGGGTAAATTAGTCATTTTACAAAGAATTCTCTAAAAACTCGGAACAGTGCATCAACACGGGCTCAATGGTATAAGCCACACACCCTCGATGGGGGTTTATCACCGAGCACGTGTTCTTCTCGCCGTGTTCTTCCTTCTTTCTCGGGGGGTGTTCATACACCGAGCACGTGTTCTAATGCTTTGCAGGGCGTGTTGAGCCTTCTCGTTGGCCGTGTTCTTAGTCCGGGGCAAGTGTTCCGGACCGAATGTGTATATCTTTCCGGAATTTGCATATTTAGTCCTTCTTTTGTGCTTTTTATTCAATTCAGTCCCAAAAGTAATCTGAAACAGAATATTTGCAATTAAACCCAAAATCAATCAATTTATCTCAATTTAATACAATAATCCTCAACAATTATGCACACTTATCCTTCCAAAACATTATCAAATTTATCGTTATCACGAAGCAAGATGGAACGCTTCTACCCAATCCATGGCATTCTGACCACTTGAAAAAGTACTTCGTGTAAATATTTATTCAAATGCGAAGTCACTTAGTATTTTAATAAATTTCGAATCCATATGAATATGCCTCGATCTTTATTTATTTAAATTTAAGTTGTTTTAGATTTGAGTTACAACTTAAATTAGTATAACAGTTTTTCTTTAAATATAAGGAAAACGGAAAAAACAAAGTGGAGTTGAAATAAAAACTCAAAAATTTTTATATTGGGAAAAGCACATAAAACCCTACGTTATTACATTAATTTCAAAAAGCCATCAAGTCACAGGAGCGATGGGTCCGGATCGCCTTGAACAATGGGAGCCAGGCCACTTGGGCAAAAGCGAAGGACCGGGATCCGAATTATTTGGGGCGAAGCGGGAAGAATAGGATCCGAGTAGAAGGCCCAAGGAGAATTCCTTCATCACCGGGATCAGCCGTTTCGGACAACACTTCGTCACCACCAACGTCGTTACCCTCTTCCTCCACTGCCTCCTCTAAAGCAGAAGTACTGGGAGTGGTCCTCATAAAATCCCAAAAATTTGGACAAAGAGTTGGTGGTGGTACCCATTTTGGCTGACCCTCGGTAGCATCTTCTCCCCTAATCTCCTCAAGCTCGTCCTCCTTGAAAGGGATGAAGTCGGCTCCACCCACGACACTCTTCGGCATAAGGTCGTTGTAAAAACACTTCAACAAAAACCTCTTATCCTCAAACTTGTGGTGAAGCTGCCGAAGCATGTGAATGCTACCCCTCTCAAAGAATTCAAGTTGTCGCTCATACAGATTGGATTCATACACCTCGGACGACTTAAAATCAACAACGATTTTATCTTTGTGCTCATCTGATTTTAAGGAGTTATTTTCTTCTTGAACTGTGGCAAGTCGAGCCACTACTTCGTCTCGATCGGTCCTCACCCTTACCACTTGATCCTTCAAGTCCAAAATCTCAGAATGAGCTCCGGCTAACTCCGACTTCAATGCAGCCACCTCCCTCTCAAGAGTTAAGCTTCGATCTTCGGCAGCCATAAGCCTTAGATCAGACCGAGAAAATTTGACCTTTAGACCATGGACTTCGTCCCCCAACTTGTCGTTGGACCTCTGAGTACTCCTCGGAATCGACGATTAGGAGTTGTAGTCCCGCTACAGAATGCGAAGCATGGACTCTGCTGCACCATGCCTTGCCTTATAGTCCTCGGCTCTACGCCTTTCATGACTTAGCATTGAAGACTTCTCTCCAAGGTCGAGGAGACAAGCGGAAAACTGCAAAGTCCACATAACCAAAGTCGGAATCAAGAATCAACAAGAAAAAATACAAATTTGAAATTAAATCTACCTGGGATATGAGGGCACCACTTTTGTAGATAACCTTATTGGGCGGACGCCGTCAAGCGGCCTTAAAGGTCGCCGAGTTCACACTTCGCTTAAGAGGAAGAGCGCCGTAAAGCGAAGACACCTCCCTATCCGAAAAATCGAAGTTGAAGATTAGGGGAGTAGCCTTCATGACTACCTCTTGTAAAGCAACAACCTTCACTGGATCTAGAGGAGGACGGAAGCCCGCAGAGAACCATGACAAATCGTCCGACTCTACCTCCTTCCCCTTATCCTGAGAAGAAGTTTTGGCAGGGACAAGCGGAGGATCCTACCGAGAAGGAGTTGGAGCAGTGGGTCCAGAAGTTTTGGCGGGCGCAGGCTGCGAAGGACGAACTACGGTTGGAGTTGGAAGAATTGAAGGTGGCTGCAAAGATCGAACTACCGTCGTAGGTGGAGGGATAGGATATGGAATGTCAAGGGGAGAGTCATTGTCGGAAACTTCGGGACGGCGACCCTCCTCTCCCCCCAGGCTTACTCGACGATTTGTTATCTCCTCCTCCCGAGGACGCTTTCACCCCTAACCTCTTGAGACTTACTTTTGAGGCACATGCTCTGATCTCCCTTGACCCTTGGAGCGAGCGAGTTTTGGCTGAGCCTCGAGTGCTCTTGGCCGGAGCATTGGACTTCACTATAATCTTCTTGCCCTTCACAACAACCGGCTCCTGGGGATGCTTCGACAAAGAATTGAGATGTGTTTGGCGAACGTCATAACTGCCCTTTCGGTACCTGAAGAACATTTTGTCAGGCGTTGGACCTGCGAAGCGCGAAGAAAAATGTCAGAAAAATTTTATAAAAACCAATAAAAGCAAGATGATCAAAGTAATAATCTATCTACAGAAAGGGTTTGACATCCAGGAATGGGGAACACTACACACAGGGCAGTGAATAGAAAATACAAATCCTTGATGCAGAGTCCACATAGAATTCTCCTCCTCATCCTCACTAAATCTCAATTCTCTCCTAGGGTCCTCTAAGCCATAACCAATCCCACAGGAATTAAGACTCTCTACATTCAGCGGCTCAGTTGATGGAATCCACTGAGTCCGGGTTCTTATAGTCGGACCCTAACTCTTTCTCAACCTCCCCGGGGAATTTCTTCTCGGCTTCATTCAGATCAGGATTCCTTGGAGGAGCCGACCACTTCAAAAATTTCCTCATCAAAGGTCAGAAAGGAAATACTGTCCTGGACTCTACCATAAACCAGTTATCCTGCCGGTTGACTTTGTTGGGAGGAGAGTCGAGCAGAGATGGATCTTGGATTTCCTTAGGCGGAGAGAGAGGTATTTTTATCATCTTAGTCGGAGAAAAAAGAGCTGCGGGAGTTCCATAGTAGTAAGTCGCATCCAGCGGCGGCACAACACTATCATTGCCATTATTGTCTGGCGACATTAGGATGAATTTGCGCGGAGTTGACCGGATTGTAAGAGAGAAATCGACAAAGTTGGATCGAGGGGGACAAGCGCCCGACATCAAAGTGCGCAGCCAGGTATCGAAATATAGTCTAGCGACAACAGACTAGCCTCTGGAGTCACAAACACTCTATACTTCGTGAAGTCAACACCGAAGTTGAGAGCTTCAGCTTCGGCCACTTTCTGAGTCATGGTGCTTCGATGTAAAGCAAAGTGCGCCGACGAAGACTACGGAGATTCCGGCTCCATGGCAGCCTCCTCTTCCACTTCGGCAAGGGGGTCTTGAAGAGCGGGTGCCCGGTATCGGTCCTTGGAAGTAGGCGACTCGCGATAGCACTATTCAATGCTTTCACGGTTCTATTTTGGCGCGACCCGAGCTGCGTCGAACAAGGTTAGGGCGGGACCTCTCCGCCGTCAGTTCTATTTCTTCTTGATCAAACGGTTATTTTCCTCTTCAAAATCGGTCATAATTATATCAACCTGCGTAGGATCGTCAGAAAAACCCCGAATATCTATCAAGTATTTCTTAATCGACCGAATGTCAGAACAACTTATCATCTGCGTCTCTAGAGGTGGGGACTCACTCAAATCATACCTAAAATCCCCAATGAACGAAGACTTGATGTAATAATAAACCTTCCTCCCGACAAGGCGATAATGACTCGATAATCGAGGACATACCCTCCAACATGTATCGGTCCCATCAAATAAAACTAAATCTGGAATACTAAGAGCCCTAACAATCTTCTTGGTAATGGATTTTCTACCCATGATAATGTAGAGAAGGAGAGTTTCAAAACAAAATATACCTTTTCTTGGCGAATAGGGAGATGTTTAAAAACTATTGCAAATCTTAAAAATCGGAGAGAATGATGAAGCGAGAATCCAGACAAGGTGAAAGATGTAAAGATTACCCTTTGTGAATTAATAGAGCGAGAGAGAACAATCAATGAAAAGTTTGAAGTTTTGAGGAGGTTTTTACGCTAAAGGGGTTTGAAGATAAAAATCAAATGAGAGAATGAAGAGGAAAAAGAAGAAAAGAAGAAAAGTTAAAAAGAGAAAAATAAAAATCGATATAATAATATTATTTTTGTTTAATTATTGTTATAATAAACTCCCATCATTACATTGCGGTTCACAATGAAGAGAGAAGGATGGCAACCG
>JAHSUH010005368.1:0-40096 GCA_025388415.1 Cynanchum wilfordii | reverse complement strand
GCAATGTTGCACTTTTGCCTCTGAATTTATCTTTTACACCAATTTGCCCCACAAGTTACCGAAATAGAATATTTGCAATTAAGCTCAAAATCAATCAATTTATCTCAATTTAATACAATTATATTCACAAATCGGGCACAAATTATATCTCAAAACATGATCATATTTTATGTTATCAAATGGTTTGCCGTCGCGGTATCGAAGGGCACCGTTCCATATCAATTTCGGAATATCGGTCAAATATTAAATAAATAATATATATAATTTATTATTATAATATTATAATAAATATTAAAAAAATATTAAAATTACAATAATTTTTATATAATACTTTTAAAGTATTAATACAATATGTCAATATTTACATGTAATAACATATTTAATAACATGTAACATAAACTTTTTAAATGTATCTATATTTCCAATTATCATAAATAATCAACCTGTAATATAAAAAAATACATAAATGTATATTTTTAAAAGAAAATAACTTTAAAAAAATTTAAACTAGATGTATATAAACATAATTGAAAGAAATAAAAATAAAAATATGACATACCTATCTTTTAGTACCAAGTCGAATGACGAGGAGGCTCAAAATCATCTTCCGAATCTGATATCCGATTGTTGGCATAATGATACAAAGATGGAATGGATGTGAAGGTAAACAAAACAAACATAATACAAATTCAAATCTGGAGGCTAAGCCTTCCATTAAACTGAATATAAATATCTAACACAAATATAATATTAGTTTATTAATATAAATATTTATAAATAACACACACACACACATATATATATATATATATATATATATATATATATAAATATTTATAATATATGTATATATAGCACTAACCTGAATTTGTGGGAGATGAGGTTAGTATATAGTACTTTAGTCAAAAAAATAATATATATATAGTACTAATATAATATATATTATATATAATGATTAATGGGTTGCTTTAAAAACTTACAAAAAAAAAAAAGGTTGTTGCTTTTAAAAAACAAAATGGCCGACAATAATGATGTATAGTAGGTGTACATATAATAGTAATATAATATATTTAATTTATATATAATATATGTATATATGTATATATAACACTAACCTATCTTCCTTCTCTCTCTCTTGTTTTTTTTTCTTCTTCTTCTCCTCGGCTCCTCTGTTCTCTCTCTCTGTTTTTTTTTTTTTTTTTTTTTTTTTCTCCTCCTCCAGAGCTTGGTTTTTCTTCTTCTCCTCGGCTCCTCTATTCTTCTCTCTCTCTTTTTTTTTTTTCTTTTGTTTCTTTCTCCTCCTCGGGCTTCGGCTCCTTCTTCGACTTCTCCCTTCCCAAATCCAGCTAAGATTGTGAGAATGGAAGAACAAGAATGACAACTAAGATTGTGAGAATGGAAGAACAAGAATGGCAATTGAATTGTATGTAATGGGGTGTATTTATAGTTGAAATTTACTGTTTTTTTTTCACAATTTTTGCACCAATTTAATGTTTTTATATATATGTATCGTTGATATCGCCAATATCGGTAAATATCGGTTGGATCGGGATGATATGGTAATGATATGAAAATTTTTGTCGTTTTTGTATCGGAGGAAGCCGTTCCGGATACGAATCGGCCGATTCATCTCGGAACCGGCCGATATTGCGAACCATGATCTATCGTGTTTATCTTGTAACAATGTTGGTTTACTAAAATTAGTTTTTCCGTAGAATTTTTAAAATTTTATTTCCTTTATTCTCCACTTTTCTTTTGAACTAAACTAAGGTTTATGTTTGTTTCCTACAAAAAGATGAAGAATATCATAAATGACACAATTTAGTAGAAGAATTTGCACCATAAATATCTAATTTTTTAAAACCACCAAGAAAATTCTTTTAATTAAAAAAAAATTAATTTGACCTCTATTAGAGAAAGAAAATAGTTACGAAATTGAATCAAAAAAATTTCTAACATGTTTTGAATAGAATCTAGGTCAATCTAGTTGATAACTCGATTTTATATCGTATTTTTATACATTAATTGTGTTCAATTCGAGTTAATTATGGAGTTAATTGTATTTAATTGAATGGGAATTATGCAATTTCCTTCTGTTTTTTATTTCGAAGTTTCAGGGACCAAAATTGAAGAAATGAAGAAATCGGGGACTAAAAGTGCAATTTTTGGAAAAAAGGCCAACATGGGCGTGTTCCTGGCCGTGTTGCGGGCCATGTTGAGCCAACACGGGCGTGTTCATGGACATGTTCCTGGCCTTGTTGAGTCAGCACGGCGTGTTATGACCGTGTTGTTGGCCGTGTTGGAGACACGAGTCACGAGCGTGTTCTTTCCCGTGTTGCAGCCCGTGTTGACGGTATTTTTGGCGTCCCACATCGAATTTTCACTGTTTTCAGCCCCTTTTCTACTCCTATAAATAGATGCACTCCCCCAGTTATTGAAGCACACCGGAATCACTCGGAACAGGAGCATTTCCGAGTTTTTAGCCAATAGGAATTTCGTGATAAGCTCTAGTCGAGATTCAGTTTTCATTTTTCTTTCTTCTCGAGTGTAGGGTTGTGCCTCAACCATAAGGGATACCCTATAGTTTAGATGAGGGGAGTGGTAGGCTGAAGATCTTTAGAAGCAGGATAAGTATCCAGGAGTACGAGTCTCGGCGATGTCCGGAGGATTAAGCCGTCCGTGGGAAGCAAGAAGAGCAACACAACAACTTTCTCTTTCCTTTTCTTTCCGTTCTTGTATTACTTTTCCTTTATATGTTATGATTCCGTGTCTTAAGATTCTCTTTATTTAGATTGATTATTTAATGATTTATATATTTTCGGAAAAGGATACATTTTAATATACATTATGAATTGCTTATTGTTTTACGCTTTCGATTTGATTCTCATATTGAGTTTATGCCATGAAACTTAGGTTGATGCATGATACTACAATAGTTAATTAAATTGACGGTTTGTTAATGAGTCCCAACCATAGGAGATTTAGCGAATTGCCATATTAGGTTTAATAACCATACTAGGTTAGGCAGCCTAATAATCTCGAGTTCATAATCAATGCAAACCTTAAGATTAACTTATTAAATTGACTTACTTAATAACTAATCTACAAAGGTTTAGGATTACTTGCGGCAACCATATTGAGGTAATCACATTAGATAATTCGGGTATGGTAGTAAGATGATTCAATTCATAATTGCCTTAGATCCGTTTGCAACCGAACTTTCGAATATTGTTCAACTTAATTAATCACACGTACTTCATTAGAGATCTTAGTTAATTATCTTTCCATTCTTGTTTTAAATATTCTTTAAACAACATATCCGAATTGAATGGACACATAGGACTAATTCTCCTGAACTTTAAAGTTTGTCATAATTGGTAGAAACTAACCAATGGTCACCACCATATCATTTCGATTCCAGCAGCCGCCAAAACCACTGGATACCTAGTTTTTCTTCTTTCCCTTTTTCTTGTTTTCTTGTTTTCGTTTTTGTTCTTTTTGCTTTGCTTTTCTTGTTGGTGTTTTCTATTTTAGGATATTACTTAGTCTTGGGCATCTATCGTATCTGCTTTGTTTTATTGTGCTAATAGATGTTTGATTAAGTGTGGGGTACTCGTTTTACACCTACCTTTAACACCGAGGACAGTGTTCATTTTAAGTGTGGGGGGGGGGGTGAATTTCCGTGGGCTAAATTTTGCTAAATTTTTTTGAATTTTCTCGAATTTTACGACAATTTTAAACTTTTTGGGATATCCGTATAAACTTTTGAAGTATGATTTTCTTTGCCTATGATAAAAACTATTTGTTTGATTGTAAGAGTCTTGAGGATTGAGTTTGATTTATTCATAGAAACTTGATGCTAGTCTAGTTGTAGGAAATCCCTGTTATCTTGAGCACATCTATTTTGGCGAAATTGTTTGATTGATGGATCACTTTTGGACTTTTAGTTAAATAGTGTTAAACCATCTCGGATGTTGTGATAGCTGTTATGGTGACTTGATAGGGGTTTGAGAAGCATGCCACTAGTTTATTTTTCTGTCATTTATTTTAATAAGGGTAGTTTACAAGTGTTCTTTGCTACTTAGGAATCACTCCTGAAGGGAATTGAATGCCCGGTGCCCTAAGGTCTTTGAGATCCGGGAGCCACCGGAGTGAGATCTGCTACAAGGGTAGTTAAAGTTAACATGGTTAAGTAAACGCTTATACCCGCTGCATTGAAAAAAAAGAGAAAAAAAATTATATATTTATGAAAAAAAAGAGAGTAATAAGTGTGGCATTGTGACATGATCCCTAGATGGTTAATTGTAATTAGCTGTTGTCACGTCTAAATGATCAACATACTATCTTTCTACTAGTTTGAAGGGAAGTCTATTGTTTGGATGATGAGTCAGATTAGAACACACACTACACCCAGGGAGATTCTATGATTAGATGTGTGTTGATTTAATATGGATATTTTGAATTATTTCTTCTTGATTTGCACATGATACATTTGATGAGGCATTAGGAGTAATTCACTCTTTGATAGTTCATTCCGATTTTCCAAAAAAAGTTTGAATTGTTGAACACCTCCGTGCTTAATTGATGAACATGATTAGTTGAGTTATATGTGTTTTCTTGGACTATATTTAGTAGTTTGCTTGAAGACAAGCAAAAGACTAAGTGTGGGGTATTTGATAACTCAATTTTATATCGTATTTTTATACATTAATTGTGTTCAATTCGAGTTAATTATGGAGTTAATTGGATTTAATTGAATGGAAATTACGCAAATTCCTTCTTTTTTTATTTCGAAGTTTCGGGGAGACCAAAATTGAAGAAAGGAAGAAATCGGGGACTAAAAGTGCAATTTTTGGAAAAAAGGCCAACATGGGCGTGTTCCTGGCCGTGTTGCGGGCCATGTTAAGCCAGGACGGGCGTATTCTTTCCCTGTTGCAGCCCGTGTTGACAGTATTTTTGGCGTCCCACATCAAATTTTCACCGTTTTCAGCCCCTTTTCTACTCCTATAAATAGATGCACTCCCCAAGTTGTTGAAGCACACTAGAATCACTCGAGCACGGAGCATTTCCGAGTTTCTAGCCAATAGGAATTTTGTGATAAGCTCTAGTCGAGATTCAGGTTTTTTTTCTTTCTTCTCGAGTGTTGGGTTGAGCCTTAACCATAAGGGATACCCTATAGTTTAGTTGAGGGGAGTGGTAGCTGAAGATCTTTAGAGCAGGATAAGGATCCAGTACGAGAGTCTCGCGAGGTCCGGAGGATTAAGCCACCCGTGGAAGGCGATAAGAGCAACACAAAGCAACTTTCTCTTTCCTTTTCTTTCCGTTCTTGTATTACTTTTCCTTTATATGTTATGATTCTCGTGCCCTAAGATTCTCTTTATTTAGATTGATTAATTAATGATTTATACATTTCCAGAAAGGATACGTTTTTAATATACATTATGAATTGCTTATTGTTTTACGCTTTCGATTTGATTCTCATATTGAGTTTATGCCATGAAACTTAGGTTGATGCATGATACTACAATAGTTAATTAAATTGACGGTTTGTTAATGAGTCCCTACCATAGGAGATTTAGCGAATTGCCATATTAGGTCTAATAACCATACTGAAGTTAGGCAGCCTAATAATCTCGAGTTCATAATCAATGCAAACCTTAAGATTAACTTATTAAATTGACGACTTAATAACTAATCTACAAAGGTTTAGGATTACTTGCGACAACCATATTGAGGTAATCACATTAGATAACTTGGGTATGGTAGTAAGATGATTCAAATTCATAATTGCATTAGATCCGTTTGCAAAACCGAACTTTCGAATATTGTTCAACTTAATTAATCACACGTACTTCATTAGAGATCTTAGTTAATTATCTTTTCATTCTTGTTTTAAATATTCTTTAAACAACATATTTGAATTGAATGGACACATAGGACTAATTCCCTGAACTTTAAAGTTTGTCATAATTGGTAGAAACTAACCAGCCGTCACCAACGTTCCCGTGCATACGATATTTATAAATTTAAAATCGTAGTACTCCCGTGTTACTATCTGCATGCGATAGGTACTCTGCCTTAGTTGTGTTTGATTTTGTAATACTATTTTGTGAGATTATTTGTTTTATATGATACTATATTTTACTCACTCAAAATACACACCACTGGTGAAATTTAATGAAGTAAATGATTTTAAAATTTTGATAAATGAATATTCTATTTTTTTCTGTTTAAAATTATTGTTGATGATTGTTTTAAAATGTGGTTCATGATTATTATTTGAATTTTTATCTTTCAATTGTAATAAGTTATTAAAATTTTAATTTTATCATAAATATTAAAATGATAATTTATTAGTTTTGGGTTTAATATATTACATAATTAAACATATAAATAATGCCTATCGGGTTTGATTGATATATATATATATATATATATATATATATATATATATATTACAGTAAAAATGAAACTCAAGCAGTATTATGAGATATCCATAAAATAATTAACACAAACATTGTAAATTATGGAAGAATATAGTATAGAATTCAACATAATAACACAAACTCAACGTTCCGTGCATACGATATTTATAAATTTAAAATCGTAGTACTCCTGTTACTACTATCTGCATGCGATAGGTACTCTGCCTTAGTTGTGTTTGATTTTGTAATACTATTTTGTGAGATTATTTGTTTTATATGATACTATATTTTACTCACTCAAAATACACACCACCTGGTGAAATTTAATGAAGTAAATGATTTTAAAATTTTGATAAATGAATATTCTATTTTTTTCTGTTTAAAATTATTGTTGATGATTGTTTTAAAATGTGGTTCATGATTATTATTTGAATTTTTATCTTTCAATTGTAATAAGTTATTAAAATTTTAATTTTATCATAAATATTAAAATGATAATTTATTAGTTTTGGGTTTAATATATTACATAATTAAACATATAAATAATGCCTATCGGGTTTGATTGATATATATATATATATATATATATATATATATATATATATATATATATATATATTACAGTAAAAATGAAACTCAAGCAGTATTATGAGATATCCATAAAATAATTAACACAAACATTGTAAATTATGGAAGAATATAGTATAGAATTCAACATAATAACACAAACTCAACAATCATACTGCTACTATTTGTTAATAAAATTTAGAAAGTAAGTTTAATTTTTATGGTAAAAAAGTAACTTGTTAAAAAAGTTTAAAAAATATGAAAAAGAAAATACACTTTCACGTTGTTAAAAAAAAAAAAGTACAAAAAGGCAATGCGTTTCCAATGAATGTGTATATATACATTATATTAATAAGAAGTGCTTTATTCAACATCTCATAGAGTTTGATTTTTCAAAATAAAAATTTAAATAAACTTTCTTTTTTAAGATAATTCAATATGACTTAATTTTACATTTGTTGAAATCTAAAATTATTATTAAATATTACCAAGAAGAGTGACAAAAAAAAAAAAAAACAAAGCAATTTTCAGAAGAGACAAACAAAAGAGAACAACAAATTGCACAATTATTCATCAAAATGAAAAAAGATAAAAAAGAAAACAAAAGAGAACAAATTGCACCATCTTTTGCTAAGGGACTACATAATATATATATATATATATATATATATATATATATATATATATATATATATATATATATATATATATATATATATATATATATATAGAGGACTAAACTTTGATATCGGTGAGGGTAGTTGTCGGAGTTAATTTCCGATCGACCGGATCTTCCTTCTGAAGGGAAAAAGAGCCACGTGGATAATAAGGATATTAAGGTTTATTTTAATAGAAGTAAATCCCAGTGAAAATTAATAGACAATAACAAGGCTAAATTGAAGTAAAGAAAGCAGAAATTGAAGTAAAGCAAGCAGAAATCGAAGTAAAGAAGGATGTCAGCGAAGTAAAAAGTCTTGGAAAATCCGTCTCAATTGTCTCTAAATTATAATGGAAAATAAGTGGCGGTCCCACTAAAAGTAATAATTATCAATTAAAGGTTGTATGATCGAGAGAATGACAGGTGGTAAAGATCTAATGGCATAATCCTACTAAATAATAAGGAAATTTGCCTATATAAGGCGAAGGATTTATCATTTAGGGGGATCATGGTTTTCAAGCTCTCTTAAATGTTATTCAAATTCCAGTAGTTATTTTTCATGCAAAAATAAGGTTTCAAGTTTTGGGTTTTGATTCTCCATCATCGGAAGTATATAAAGAGTTCATAAACTCTTCATTCTTCAAAACATCTATTAATCTTCACGACTAATTTGTGGTCAGCGAGGGTCTAAACGGAGAAATATCTCTGTTTAGACTTGTTTGCAGGTTTAAAGTCGCTTGATTAGATCTTCAAGCTATCTTCACCAAGGGTTGATTTTATCTTTGTTTCAACTATTTGATCTTTTTTCACACATTTTTAATCCCAAATATCTGTTTTTTTTGATTTTTGCACCTTGATTTAGTTCCATTAACAAAAACTCTCTATAAAGAGTAACATTGTCATAAATATCTTCTTAATGATAACAAGGTTGTATCCTCTTGCCTAATCATTTCTGAAGTTTCGGCTCCTTCCAAGCAAGAAACATTCTCAAGATATGTCTAACAATTCCGAGGATAGACATCCTAGACGACAATCGTTGAGACCAACTTCCTCCCATCCTTTCCCACAAAGAAATAACACGCTAATGGTTCCAAAAACACCGGGACAGAGGCGTCCAGTTATGGAGAGGGTAGGAACATATGAGAAGCGGCCTTCTGTCCTCACTCAAGATCTGGGTGAACACTTAAATGCACGACAAATGTCAGATTTAAGAGACCACCTAAATGCAAGATGTGTGCTTGAACATGTTCAAGTCAGTCCCGATGATGAAATAGAAAGACTTCGTTCAGAGGTGGCAAGACTCACAAAAGAAAAAGATCTTGCGAGGAAGTGGTTGAAGTTGCGTGCTGAGTTCCAAGAGCAAGGGCAAGATTTGCCACCACCAACTTTCCTTTCTGATGAATATGCTCAACCATCAAACCTAAGACCTGAGCCCTCTAGGAGCGTACATAGCAAAAGAAATTAGGCAAAGCCAAATCTTACGACACACAATAGAAGACAAACTTCGAGAGTTGATAGAGTTGTCGGCGAAGTAGGGGAGAGTCACCATTCGACCCGTCTCTCAGAACAAGAATAACAAATAAAAGGACAAGGAATAATCAATCTCCAAAACCAACCCAGACGACTTCGACTCAGAAGAAATTGAGATCAATCAAGCTCGGCCCATTTGCGAAGTGGATTCAAGATGTAGCGCCGGACACTTCGCCGAAGATTCCTCAATTTGTCTTATATTCAGGGTAGTCGAGACCTTTGGAGCACATCTATAGATATAAATCGGCAATGGGGCTTGTGACGATCGACGAAGCAGTACTTTGTAAGGCCTTTCCGAGTACTCTAGCCAATAAAGCTCTAACTTGGTTTACTTCGCTAAAGTCAAACTCGATTAACTCATGGTCAACATTGGAGAAATAATTCCTTGACAAATTGAATATAGGGCTCGATACCCCAAAACAAGAGGAGACTTAGCAAATATCAAGCAAAGAGAAGGTGAAACCTTGTTGGCATATCTTGAAAGGTTCAAAAAGACCTATGAAGAAATCGAGGGATTAAGCCAAGATACGGTGATAAGATGCTTTGAAGGTGGTTTCCGCTCCAAGATGTTGTATACTAAGCTTCAATTAAGAAAACCAAGTACGATTGGGGAGATGTTCAATGTAGCAAGACAAGTTGCATTAGCAAAAGAAAGTACACATGAGTTGCAGTCTAAAGGAAAGGAGAAAGTTGGCGAAGTACCACAGAGTAAAACTCACAACACTTCGAACTTCGAAAAGAAAAATTCAGGAATTAAAGGCAAGCCCCAAAACGAGATATTCACTCCCTTAAAAGTATACAAAGAAAGTCTCATCTCGGTAATAAAGGGAAAATATGGAGTTCAAGATCCAATACCTTTGAATCCGCATACACTTCCAACTCGGGACAAGTCAAAGTATTGCGCCTTTCATAGAGACTGTGGACACGTCACCGAGACTTGTATCCAACTAAAGAGATCAATTGAAAAGTTAATTCGAGAAGGACGTCCGAAGGAGTACGTTGTAGGGAATCAATCGGGGGAATAAAAGAAAGAAGGTGAAAGGGTGATTAATGTGATCAACATCGAAACATCGTCTTTGACACGGATCCGGAGGCAAATTAACCTCTTGAACAAAACCTACATGATACCCGAGTATGAACACGATGAAAGGGACGTAATTTTTTTCTCGAGAACAGAACTAGCTCCTACGGAGGAATTGAAGGAATGGATAACTGCCGAGTAAAGAGAGTCTTGATTGATACAGGAGCAACAAAGAACATTTTATATTACAAGTGTTTCAGAGAAATGGGTTTGAACGACCATCAATTCAAGCCAAGCTCAATGGTTCTCGAGGGCTTCACACAACATTAGATCTTGGTAAAAGGAACTATCAAGCTTAACGTAATGATAGGTATTAACGAACAAATGAAGACTGAAAAGGTTAAGTTCTACGTCGTTGATATTGACTGGTCATATAATGCTATTTTGGGAATTCCATCCCATGCTTCATTTGACCTTGTAATTTCGATGTCCCATCAACAAGTCAAATTCTTGACAAAGAATGGAGTTGGATTTGTTAAAAGTAATTGATGTGTAATTTGTTATCATGCATTTACACGCCTATGTTTGTGATTAATTAGGATAAATTGTCACTTAAACAAACATAACCTAAGGCAGTACCTATTGAATGCGAGATAGTAACATGGAAGCATCAACGTTTTAAATTTATAGATAATATCGTTTAATCCCGGGAACGTTGATAACAGTTTTAATAGTATCTTATCAATTATAACAAAGTGTAGTATATTGGGAATTAGTCCTAGGTTGAAGTCCAATTCATGGAGATTGATATATGGAAAAGAAAATAAACAAAGCAAGTAAAGATAAGTAATAGGAATCTTAATTAAGCTCCAATGATTCAATTAGGAAGACCTATATTCGAATATGCAATTTGCAAGTGGATTTAAGGCAATTATGAATTCGCATTGTCTTACTACCATAACCAAATTATCTAAAGTGATTACCTCAATATGGTGGTTGCAAGTAATCCTAAACCTTTTTAGATTAGTTATTAAGGCGTCAATTTAACAACATAATCTTAAGATTTGTATTGATGCCAAACTCGAGATTATTAGGCTGCCTAACCTCAATATGGTGGCCACAAGTTATTAGACCTAATCTGGCAATCTGTTAAATCTCCTATGGTGGGGACTCATTAACAAACTGTCAATTTAATTAACTATTGTAGTATCATGCATCAACCTAAGTTTCATAGCATAAACTCAATACGAGAATCAAATCGAAAGCATAAAACAATAAGCAATTCACAATGTCTATTAAAACGTATCCTTTCCGGAAATATGAGATAAAAACTCTAATTGTTCATTCTAAAGATAGAAACCTATGACACAGAATTATAACAAATGAAAGAAAACGAACTACAAGAATTAAAAGATAAGGAGAAAGTAAGGTTATCGTTTTCGTGTCACGCCCCAACGGTATGACTCATTTTTCCAGATCTGAAAGATTCCTACACTCCGAATCATTATCTCGATCTACAGATCCTCGACAATCACGCCTCTTGAAGATTTCTCGGAGCTATCCCTTATGGTGGAGGTTCAAGCTCGAAAAATAAAATGAAAACTATGAAAAGCCGAGATCTACGAGAGTACTCGAGTTCCGACACTCGAAAACTCACGTGTTCTCTGCCATTCTGGTGTGTTTCAACAACGAGGGAGTGCATCTATTTATAGGGGTGGAAGTAGAGGGGACAAAAGCCAAAAATCATTTGTGGGACGCTTCGAACGCAAAATTTTAGGATATGTTGCTCGCGGCGGCCCCGTCCAGCCCTTTTTTCAAGGGCGGCTGTCCAGATGCTTGCACACCCTGTCCAAACTTTGTAAAAATTACAATTTTGCACTGGTTTTACCTAATTTTGTAATTTTGCCCCAAAACTTTCCTAAAACCAAAATAATGTAATTAAATGGTATTTTCAACTAATTAACATTCAATTAATACCATAATTGACTCAAATTGAACATAATTATCATACAAAAACACAATATAAAATCGAGTTATCGAGTCTGAAATCACTCATTGATTTCCTTATGACAATAAGGAAAAAGCAGAATGAAAAGGAACATGTTTCGATGCCGAGGGAAATCGGAATGATTCAAGAGTCTTTGGGAAACCAAGCCGATCGAACAACGGGAAAGAGCAAACTTATGAGGACGAAATTCAAGTGAGCGAAGTATGTGCAAAACATAAGTCACCGGGTAGTTTCCGATAAAAGGATTCAGGGGGATAATTAAGAGAGAAATAATCCTAATATTGAAACAAGAAGGAAAGACAGGAGAATTTCAAAGAGCAAGTGATTAATATCAAGTATCGAAGTCAGAAAATAAAGATAGGAACAGAAATTCCAGGAGGACCGGAAGCTCGAGTTGATCCAATTTTTAAAAGATCACACTTCGAACTTCCATGGGAGACACAGGACATGCCCGACATTGATCCAGAGTTGCTATACACAAACTAAACATAGATCCTACTTTTAGACCAATACAACAAAAAGCTAGAACCTTCCGCAAAGAGAAGAAGGAAGGTATGAAGCAAGAAATCCAAAAACTTGTAGAGGCAAAATTTATCGAGAGAGGAGCCATACCCGACTTGGTCGGCTAATGTTGTGATGGTCAAAAAGAAAATGGAAAGTGGAGAATGTATGTTGATTACACAGATTTGAATAAGGCTTGCCCAAAGGATTGTTATCCTTTACCTCGCATAAATTCTTCAGTTGACTCGACAGAGGGGTATTAATTTTTTGAGTTTTTTCGATGCTTTCTCTAGATATCACCGGATCAAGATGGATCCATAAGATCGGGTCCATACATCTTTTAAGGGCAGCAGGGAGCCGTATATTGCTACAATGTCATGCCATTTGGTCTCAAGAATGCAGGGGCCACGTATCAACAAATGGTAAACAAAGTCCTCAAAGATCAAATCGGAAGAAACATTGAAGCCTACGTTGACGATATGGTAGTCAAGACTAAACATGGAAGTTCTCATTTACTTGATCTTGAAGAAACATTTATCACACTCAATAAGTATGACTTGAAATTGAATCCAACGAAGTGTACTTTTGGAGTGAAGTTTGGAAAATTTTTATGCTTTATGATGACGGAACGAGGAATTGAAGCAAATCCGAAGAAGATCAATGCATTACGAACTTTGACTAGGGGCCCCACAGGTGAAACACCTTTTGCACTGGTCTACGGATCGGAGGCGGTTGCACCGGTCGAGCTCGCACTCCCCACAGCAAGAATCGCAATGTATGATGAAACTCGGAACAAAGAATCAAGAACGTTTGATTTGGACTTGTTAGAGGAAAGGAGAATTGCTGCAAGATTGAGATCCGAAATTTTTAAACAAAAGTCCAAGCTTGCTCACGACAAAAAGATACTTCGAGACCATTACATGTGGGAGACCGGGGTACTTCGCAAAATCCAAGTCACCTCAAAACAAGCAGCCAACAAATTAACTCCAGGATTGGGAAGGTCGTACTTGATTAAAGAAGAAGTCGGACCAGGAACATTTAGACTAGTAAAGCAAGACGGAACACTCTTACCCAATCCTTGGCACTCTGATCATTTGAAAAAATACTTCGTGTGAAATGATATTTAAATCAAAGTTACTTTGATTATTTTGTAAATTTCAAAGACATATATACAATTTGAAAATATGTTTTGATCTTTATCTATTTGTATTTAAGTTGAATTTAATCATCTTATAGAGGGAAAAAGTCATAAGATAAGAGAAATTATGAATTGCAACTTAAACTAAAGTAACAACTTTTCTTTAAACATAAGGAAACTTGTGAAATGAATTAAGTAAAATAAGAAAAAAAAGATTTGATAATTTTTATATATATATTTGAATAAGAGTACAAAATTTGGAAGAAAATACTCTTCCGTCCATGATTACATAAATATATATATATATATAATAAATAAACATAACAAAATCAAGTAGCCGGTAGATTATGGTCATGTTGGTTAACCGGCACAAGTGCAGACGAAGCATCTTCTCGTTGGAGCCAAACAGTCAACGGGATCAGCCTTGAGGGTGTCTTCACCTTCCACCGCGACACTTGGAGTAGCAGGGGAAGAGCTAAGTAGGTCCCAAAAAGATGGACCAACGATGGGAGGTGGCACCCATTCCGGTGCACCTCGATTAACATCCCTCTCCCTCATAGTTTCGAGCTCATCATCCTTCAAAGGGACGAAATCAGCCCCCCTCCTACACTCTTCGACATCGAAGTCATTGAAGAAACCCTTAACCAATACTTCTTTATCTTCAAATCGATAATGAAGCTAACGAATCATGTGAATGGCACCCATGTCCAGATAATCAGTGCCCTTTTCATTCGGTTCGAATTTATAATCGGAGGACGATCTAAAATCGAAAATAATCTTCTCTCGATGCCTATCGGATTTAAGGTAATTGACTTCCTCTTTAAGGGCGAACTGATGTGCAACAACTTCATCTCGAGCAGAATTGGCCTTCGACAGTTGCTCCTTCAGAGAGTCGTTGAGGGACTTCTCTTTAGATAAGCTCTTCTCAAGGCTCAGACTGCAATTTTCGAAAAACTAAAGTCTTCGATCCGACTGAGACAACTTAACCTTGAGATCGTCGACTTCATCCCCTAGCTTATCCCGGACTCTCTCCAAACTTTTCAAATTGATAGACAAAGAGTCAAACTCCATCTACAAGGCACCAGGCTTCGCTTCGGCCATGTGTGTACCTCGACCGATTCTCTTCTGCTCTTTTCGCTCTTAATCAAGTGAATAAGCTTTATTGCTAAGGTCGAGGATATGGGCGCCAAGCTGAAAAGGCGAAGTAAGAAATTAGGGTCGAAGTTCAAAATTTCTTGAGACTTAGAAAGTAAACACTCACTCGAGACCACAAACCACCGGTGCGGTTAATAGCCTCACAAACAGACATCTGTTGGGCATCCCGGTAGGAGTTGGTGTTGGTACTTCGCTTCAAGTGACAACACCCAGAATGTGAAGACACATACTTATTACAAAAATCCAGACCACTCAAGGGAGGATTAGCTTTCATTATTTCTTCCTGGAGGGCGACAAACCTTGAACCACTTTGCATAAATCTAAAATCTAGCTGCCACCAAGAAAGTGATCCAATTTCTATACCCTTCCCTTTGTCCTGAGCCGAAGTTCGCACTGAATCGGGAACGGAAGTTGAAGTATGTTGGGGAGGAGAAGGAGTGGTGTGTGTTTTGAGTGAGTAAAATATAGTATCATATAAAGCAAATAATCTCACAAAACAGTGTCACTAAATCAAACACAACTAAGGCAGAGTACCTATCACATGCAGATAGTAACACGGGAGTACCACGATTTTAAATTTATAAATATCGTATCCTCGGGAACGTTGGTGACGGCTGGTTAGTTTCTACCAATTATGACAAACTTTAAAGTTCAGGAATTAGTCCTATATGTCCATTCAATTCGGATATGTTTGTTTAAAGAATAATTAAAAACAAGAATGGAAAGATAATTAGCTAAGATCTCTAATGAAGTACGTATGATTAATTAAGTTGAACAATGTTAGAATGTGTAGCTTGCAAGCGGATCTAAGGCAATTACGAATTCTAATTATCTTACTACCATACATGAGTTGTCTAGAATGATTACCTCAATACTTGTCGTTGTAAGTCAAATCCTAAACCTTTTTAGATTAGTTATTAAGGCGTCAATTTAATAACGTAACCTTAAGATTTGCATTAATTCCAAACCCAAGATTATTAGGATGCCTAACCTCGAAGCGATCGCCGTAAGTTATTAGTCCTAATCCGGCTCATTAAATCTCCTACGGCCGGGTTTCATTAACAAATCGTCAATTTAATTAACTATTGTAGTATCATGCATCAACCTAAGTTTCATAGCATAAACTCAATACGAGAATCAAATCGAAAGCGTAAAATAATAAGCAATTCATAATGTATATTAAAACATATCCTTCCTGGAATATATAAATCATTAATCAATCAATCAAAATAAAGAGTATCTTAGGACACAAATCATAACATATAAAGGAAAAGAAATACAAGAACGAAAAGAAAAGGAAAGAGAAAGTTGTCGTGTTGCTCTCACTGCTTCCACGGGTGGCTTAATCCTCTAGACCTCGTCGAGACTTGTGCTCCGGATCCTTAACTCGCTCTCTAGAGATCTTCTAGAGATCACTTCCTCTCAACTAAACTATAGGGATATTCCCTTACGGTGGAGGTTCAACCCCTACACTCGAGAAGAAAGAAAAATGAAAACTAAAAACTCGGACTAGAGCTTATCACGAAATTCCTATTGGCTAGGAACTCGGAAATGCTCCTGTTCTGAGTGATTCTGGTGTGCTTCAACAACTGGGGGAGTGCATCTATATATAGGAGTGAAATAGAGGTGAAAAGAGGTAAAATTTCCATGTGCGACATTGAAAAACGTCATTCTGCCTTCAACACGCCCAAAGACCGTGTTGAGCTTCTTCAACACGCCCATGTTGAGAAAAAATTGCAATTTAGTCCCCGATTTCTTCATTTCTTCAATTTTGGTCCCTGAAACTTCCGAAATCGAAAACGGAGCAAATTTACGTAATTTCCATTTAATTAATTCCAATTTACTCCATAATTAACTCGAATTGAACACAATTAATGTATAAAAACACGATATAAAATCGAGTTATCAAATACCCCACACTTAGTCTTTGTTCATGCTCAGAGGTGTTCAACAATTCAAACTTGTTCATAAAATCGGAATGGACTATCAAAGAGTGAATTACTCCTAATGCCTCATCAAATGTATCATGTGCAAATCAAGAAGAAATAATTCAAAATATCCATATTAAATCAACACACATCTAATCATAGAATCTCCCTGGGTGTAGTGTGTGTTCTAATTTGACTCATCATCCAAACAATAGACTTCCCTTCAAACTAGTAGAAAGATAGTATGTTGATCACTTAGACGTCACAACAACTAATTACAATTAACCATCTAGGGATCAAGTCACAATGCCACACTTATTACTTTCTCTTTTTTTTTTTAAATATATACTTTTTTTTTCAAAAATATATAAATATATATTTTTTTTCAATGCAATGGGTATAAGCGTTTACTTAACCATGTTAACTTTAACTACCCTTGTAGCAGGTCTCACTCCGGTGGCTCCCAGACCTCAAAGACCTTAGGGCACCGGGCATTCAATTCCCTTCAGGAGTGATTCCTAAGTAGCAAAGAACACTTGCAAACTACCCTTATTAAAATAAATAACAGAAAAATGAACTAGTGGCATGCTTCTCAAACCCCTATCAAGTTACCATAACAACTATCACAACATCCGGATGGTCTAACACTATTTAACTAAAAGTCCAAAAGTGATCCATCGGTGAAACAATTTTGCCAAAATAGATGTGCTCAAGATAACAGGGATTTCCTACAACTAGACTAGCATCAAGTTTCTATGAATAAATCAAACTCAATCCTCAAGATTCTTACAATCAAACAAATTGTTTTTATCATAGGCGGAGTAAATCATGCTTAAAAAGTTTATCGGATATCCCAAAAAGTTTAAAATTGCCATAAAATTAGAGAAAATTCAAAAAATCTAGCAAAATTTAGCCCACGGAAATTCACCCCCTACCCCACACTTAAAATGAACATTGTCCTCAGTGTTGAAGGTAGGTGAAAAACGAATACCCCACACTTAATTTGAAACATCTATTAACACAATAAAACAAAGCAGATACGATAGATGCCTAAGACTAAGTAATATCCTAAAATAGAAAACACCAACAAGAAAACAAAGCAAAAAGAACAAAAACGAAAAAGAAAACAAGAAAAAGGGAAAGAAGAAAAACTAGGAATCCAGTGGTTGCAGCGGCTGTTGGAATCGAAATGATATGGTGGTGCGGTGGTTCGTATGGTGGAACCTCATCCTCAATAGATGTCCATATACCCTTAACTTGTATGTCTGTCCATAAGTTTTAGAGGGTAGTGATGGTCACAGGTGTAGTAGATGTGCTTTCCATACTAAGAGTTGCAGCTGCAATATCTATACCAAGAAATCTAGCAACTCTAATGATGTTATGTCTCAAAACACCTTCACGAGTGTTAGTAGCATATTCCTTAGCAGTTCAAAGCAAATATTCTAATTATGTCCACGGGAATACGTCTAAAAACATGTGATAACTCATTTATGTCTATGGCATGAATCACTTCAATATTATCCTTTCTATTAATAACATGCATAACATGCAAACAATGAAGCACTGAATGAATAATCGAAGCTTTTGACCTTCTAAGATAAACAGAACGATGCACAGTGATATTGTCCCAAAATAGATTTTAAGGACAATTCTACTCTCTTCATACTTAAATCATGATCATATCCAACAAGCCTTAAAGAAATAGACTTTTCATGATGCTCAAAAAGTATAAAAGATTCACATACTAGTACCTCATAAGTAGCTCTTCCGCATTAAAATTGTAGTTGTTTGGTAGAGTATGCATCTGTGTATGTAACTCAAGAATTGTAAAGGTCTCCCAATCAATTCTTCCGCCATGATGTACTAATCCTCTCGAAAATGAGTTGTAGCGTTCAGGAGCTAGGGAAGATCTACTTGAAATATCTTAAATGAATAAATCGAGCTAGCGATCGGTGGAGGATGAACTCTCTTGAGTATCATAGCGCAAGGTAGCAACTATATGTATACAGAGATAGAAAAAGAGAGTTGAATGAATTTAGAGATAAATAGGGGATAGAGTAATGAATAGCTATGAGTAGCAAAGTTTGCACGTTTCCCCATGAACACGTCGTGCAATGCACATACACAATCGAAGTTCTACCATTCTTGAAGCAAATGTGTTCCAAACAATTTATATGCAGTAAAATTTATACCTGAACAATCATTATCCACTCAATACATCAATTGAAAAAACAATGTCTTATCTGGAACATCCAACATCTATTTAATTAAACGGTGTAATCCCTATGTTGGAACATCCAGTTTCTATCATGCCATGATCATTTAGCACATTTGTACCTGTCTGGAACTTCCAGAATCTACTCAAGTAAGCATAGTAGTCCTAAACTAGATATCAAGTCTCTAAATAAACGTGAAAATCCTATTCCGGAGCATCCAGTTTCTAAATAAATAGAGTAGACATAAATTACGCCAAAAACCACATAAGACACCTTTAAAATAAAAACACACAAACAAAAAGACAAACAAAAAAAAACAAAACAAAACAACGAAAACAAAAACATAGGGTTGCCTCCCTATAAGCGCTTCTTTATTGTCATTAAGCTAGACTACCTTTCCTCCTCGGAAAGACTTCATGTTCGATTTTGTCAAACAATTCCTTGTAAAATCTCAACTTATGTTTGTTCACTTTGAATGATGTTTCACCCTCGTTCATTACTCACAAGCTCCCATGGCGAGACTTGTTTGATAATGAAGGAGTCTGTCCAATAGCTTTAAAACATCCTGAAAATATTTTCAAATGTGAATATAATAACAATGTATCCTCAAGTTGAAATTCCTTTAAAATGTCTATCATGCCAAATCCTATTTTTCCATTTAAAGCTCATTGAATCTATCATATTCATCAAATTCATTCAATTTTAGGATTCTATCCAATGTACACAAAATGCTTTGTAATTCAACAAGTGAGTGCAGGGTGATCAGTGTACATAGTAGTGTTGGACAAGGCCAAATATATCAAATGCATATACAACAGTTATAGTATATCATTTAGAAATTCATAGCATATCCTTGTCCTCAAACAACCCCTACTGCATAATTACTAACATCACATATCATATAACCAATTTCAATCAGAGGGATATCATAATGGGTGCAATAGTTAAAGAATTCCTTTAATAAAATTCATGCAAAAATGCCTTATCGATCACAAAAGGAATATCTTTTCCAGTTAAGTATATGAGTCGTTTTTATGCATCTTTAAAACATAGATTCTAGATTTCACAAACAATGCATGAACGTATATATATCATAGGAAATCATCTATAAACTCCCTTAAATTCTCTTATCATGTTAAGAAATAATATAGCTAGAACAATTCTCCGGAAAACAATAGAACATGTATAAGAGAAAAGGCTAGGATTGATACCCGGAATATCAACAATTTTATAAACAAAAGCTCTTTTGTACCTCTTGAGTGCATTCAGTTGCAACTTCCTTTCGTTTCTCATTCAGGTTGCAATTATAATCAAGGAAGTTGTTACCTTCATCTTATGAATCCATAGTAGAAATGGGTTGGCCAGCCCTTTCGATTTCAATTCAGGTGGATCCTCGCACGATGAAGTCAAAAATTTTCAATTTTTGATAATACCAAAGATAGATTAGGCATGAGTTTTTTTTTTTTTTTATAACGACCCTAGATAATCTCTAGAGTTTTTCCTAGTATGGTTTTAGAATGAATTTTCTAAAACTAGATGACCTTAATTATTTAATTCTAGATAATTTCTAAAATTAACAATTTAGGAAACCGTATACTTAGGAAAGTGAGGTCTAATTCCACTAATCAAGTCATAAAGGATAGATACTACCGTTACCAAATCATAAAATTTCTAAAATTTTGCGCAGAATTTCAAAAATATTATGAATTTAGCGTCCCCGACAACGGCGCCAAAAATCTGGTGTGTGTTTTGCGTGAGTAAAATATAGTATCATATAAAGTAAATAATCTCACAAAACAGTGTCACATAATCAAACACAACTAAGGCAGAGTACCTATCGTACGCAGATAGTAACACGGGAGTACCACGATTTTAAATTTATAAATATTGTATCCACGGGAACGTTGGTGACGGCTGGTTAGCTTCTACCAATTATGAAAATCTTTAAGGTTCAGGGAATTAGTCCTATGTGTCCATTCAATTCAGATATGTTTGTTTGAAGAATAATTAAAAACAAGAATGGAAAGATAATCAGCTAAGATCTCTAATGAAGTACGTATGATTAATTAAGTTGAACAGTGTTCGAATGTGTAGCTTGCAAGCGGATCTAAGATAATTATGAATTCGAATTATCTTACTACCATACCCGAGTTGTCTACAATGATTACCTCAATACTGGCCGTTATAAGTAATCCTAAACCTTTTTAGATTAGTTATTAAGGTGTAAATTTAATAACATAACCTTAAGATTTGCATTAATTCCAAACCCAAGATTATTAGGATGGCTAACCTCAGTACGGTCGTTGTAAGTTATTAGTCCTAATCTGGCAACTCATTAAATCTCCTACGGTCGGGTTTCATTAACAAATCGTCAATTTAATTAACTATTGTAGTATCATGCATCAACCTAAGTTTCATAGCATAAACTCAATACGAGAATCAAATCGAAAGCGTAAAACAATAAGCAATTCATAATGTATATTAAAACATATCCTTCCCGGGAATATATAAATCATTAATCAATCAATCAAAATAAAGAGTATCTTAGGACACAGAATCATAACATATAAAGGGAAAAGAAATACAAGAACGAAAGAAAAGAAAAGGAGAGAAAGTTGTCGTGTTGCTCTCACTTGCTTCCACGGACTGGCTTAATCCTCTAGACCTCACCGAGACTTGTGCTCCGGATCCTTATCTCGCTCTCTAGAGATCTTCAGAGATCACTTCCTCTCAACTAAACTATAGGGATATTCCTTACGGTCGAGGTTCAACCCCTATACTCGAGAAGATAGAAAAATGAAAAATAAAAACTCGACTAGAGCTTATCACGAAATTCCTATTGGCTAGGAACTTGGAAATGCTCCTGTTCTGAGTGATTCCGGTGTGCTTCAACAACTGGGGGAGTGCATCTATATATATGAGTGAAATAGAGGTGAAAAGAGGTAAAATTTCTATGTGGGACATTGAAAAACGTCATTCTACCTTGAACATGCCCGTGTTGAGCTTCTTCAACACGCCCATGTTGAGAAAAAATTGCAATTTAGTCCCTGATTTCGTCCTTTCTTCAATTTTGGTCCCTGAAACTTCCGAAATTGAAAACAGAGCAAATTTGCATAATTTCCATTTAATTAATTCCAATTAGCTCCATAATTAACTCGAATTGAACACAATTAATGTATAAAAACACGATATATAATCGAGTTATCAGTCAGCCAAACGTCGCGTCTAGTCTAGGCATCGCCGATATCCGAAGGGGTATGGACTATATCGCCTACAACAGCGGTCATGGTTTTTCCGATGAGGAGTTGGTCAATTGAGTGGGGGCTCACCTAGCTCGGGTAGGTCACACATCTCTTTTTGTTTTCTTTCCAGGTTGGATAATTTGTTTCGCTTCATTCTATTGGCAGGCTAATAGATATCTGGTGTATCTTGCTCGACGCATCCCCAGTCTCATCAAGAGGGGAGACGACTTCGAACTTAAGTATCAACAGAGGGAAACTCCGATCGCGCAGCTAGGGGATACTTTGCGCCGAAAAAGAGAAAAGGAAAGATCTCATCTTCACCCGGTCTTTGTCCGACCAACCGATGCAGTCTTAATTGGAACAAATGAACGAGATGAGGAAAGAGATCGACTCATATTTTTCTTTCTTCTTTTTGTCCCCATTCCCGACTATTGTAATTTCTTTTTACTATTCACCGGAATGGAGAGCATGCTCTGTAATTACTACATGTGAAATGAAGAATGATATTCTGTGGTTCCTTTTCTTCTTCCTTTTTTCCTGCTTTTTTTTTTTTGTTTTTCTACTCTCCTCCCGGGTGAGCAATTGTTACTTTATCCATATGTAAAGGTTGCCTTTCGGTTCGCGGGAAGATCCTATGTTTCTTCCTTGTACCCGCCCTGGACTAGGCACTTCGTCATCTCCGCCCAGGGTGTGCAGGCTTTTTGGGGCGGGACGAGCGTGATCCGCCCCAGTCTCCCTCTATTATGTTTGGCACCTGGCGGCATGGGCATTATTCGACCTTTCTCGTCTAGGCTTTTTCTTCCAAGAAACTTTCTTGCTATTTTCAGTCGAATTGCAGATAGGTTTCATCTCGCGATTACTACTATGTAATAGATAAAGATATTTTTGTTAGAGGGACGTGAGGGTATTCACCTCGATCTACCCCCTCGTAAGTATAAAGGTAAGCAAGCATCTTAGAAAAGGGAACACATGTATCATTTTATTGAAAATATTTCTTTAGATGGTCCGAGTGCCATGGATTGGGCAACAAGGTTCCATCTGATCTCGACAGTACATAAGTACCTGGTTTTATTTCCTTTTCAATTAGGTAGGGCCCTTCCCGGTTCGGAGTGAGTTTGTTGGATTCGGCTTGCCCTCGATCCTTCTCGGGACCCAATATCCGACCTTTAGAGGCCTTAGGTGTATCCGCTTGTCGTGGGAAGCCTTTGTCTGCAATTTGTACGCTTCTTCTTTGGCTCTCGCGATCTTCCTTCTTTCATCGAGTAGATCCAAGTCAATATTTCTGCTTGTCGCGTTGAGATTTTGGTAGAATTGGTCGACGTTGTAGGTGGGGAGTGCGACTTCGGCTGGTGCTACTGCTTCAGAACCGTATATAAACGCATAAGGGGTTTCTTCGGTGGGCCCCTAGTCGAAGTGCGCACAACCCACAAAACTGTGCTTAGTTCTTCTACCCATTTGTTCGATCTTCCCGCCAGGTTTCTTTTCGGGGCATTAAGCACCGGTTTGTTTTGGCCCTTTTGCATGTCTATTCCCTTGGGGTGTGTTATGGAAGAATTCCAGTGTCTTATGCGAAACCTTCCACACTTGGTTGTGAATTTATTGGAGAATTGGGTGTCGTGGTCGGTGAAAACCGCTCTCGGGATGCCAAATCGACACAAGACGGAGTCGTGAAGAAATTTCAGCATGTTATCCTCTGTAGGATGCACCGGAGGTTTTGCTTCTATCCACTTCGAGAAATAATCCACAGCCACAATCAAGTATTCAAATCCTCCTTTTGCTCTTGGGAACTTGCCCATGAGATCCATTCCCTACATGTCAAATGGCAAAGTAAGAATTATCGGCGTTTGTTGAATAGATGGCAATCGAGGTATGCCGCATATGCTTGGAAGGTTTTGCATTTCTTGGCCTATGCCTTTACATCTTCATATAATGTCGGCCACTGATATCCTTGTAGGAGTACCCTTTGTGCCAACGTTCTACCCCCTAGGTAGCCTCTGCACACTCCTTCGTGGACCTCGGCTAAGAGATCATTTGTTTGGTGCGGGGGGATGCATCCGAGAAGGGGTTTTGTGAACGATCTTCTATAGAGGATGTTGTTAAGAATTATGTACCTTGCCGCCTGTTTACGGATCCGTCTTGCTTGAACAGGATCATCGGGAAGGACTTCGTTCTCCACGTAAGCGCGTATCTCATCCATCTAGGTTTGGGGGACGCGTCGCTCGTGGATAGAATTGAGGTTGCCTTCGTTGATGGGGCGACTTGTACTTCCACGAGGAGGTTTTCCTCTTTCGTTATTTCCCATCAGGCGACCTTAGCGAGGTAGTCCGCTTCCGTGTTGTCATTTCGGTGACCGCCTCGATGTCGAAAGATTCTAACTTGGAAATCTCCCTTTGTGTGACAAAGAGGTATTCGGCTAACCTTTCCAAGTTAACGTTGAACTGCCCAATGATTTGATTAACAACTACTTGGGAGTCACTTCTTGCGGCAGTCGTGTGATTCTGATTTCTTGAGCCCACCGTGCCCCTATATTCAGGGGCTTCGTATTCGGCTTCGTTGTTGGTGAGTTCGAAGTCTAACTTGATACTTCTTCTAGTCGCATTCCTTTGACAAGGCGAGGTGAGAATGGTGCCGGCTCTTGCGCCGTTAGAAATTTACTGCGCCATCAACGTTAAGGACCCATATATAACTTCGTTGAATTTGTCTCCTAGGAATGCTTGTCGAGGATGATTCGTTCGCTCTCTCATTGAATGAGGTCTTAGCGACGAAATCGCCAAGGCTTGAGCTTTGATGGCGGTCCGAGGTAAGAAGACAATCTCGTATCCACTTAGCTCTATCGACCAACGCAACAGTCTTCCGGATTGATCCATCTTGTGGAATATTTGGTGTAACGGGAAGTTGGTGTATACATTTATCGTTCTAGACTTAAAGTATGGTCTAAGTTTTCTAGCGGAAACAACCAAGGATAAGCCAATTTTTGTATATTCGGGTACCTGGATTCAAGTCCGTTTAAGGCTTTGCTTACATAATACACCTGGCAACTCTTTCCTATCTACTTCCCTAATGAGGACACCGACTACGGCTAGATCCACGGTAGCTAGATATACGGCTATAAAGGTTCTCCGAATACGGGAGAAGTGAGAACTGCAGGCGTATCGAGGTAATCCTTCATCTGCTCCCACGCTTCCTTGCATTCTTCCGTCCAGGTAATATTCTTTGTCGCGCCCTTGAGTGCCTTGAAGAAGGGGTAGACATTTCTTGGTAGACTTCGAGATGAAGCGTCCCAGGCAGCAATATCAACCATTAAGCTTCCGGACATTGCGAACGCTCCTTGGAGGGGACATGTTGAGTAGCGCCGAGGATTTTTTCTGGATTTTCTTCGATTCCCCCTTTCGGTTATCATGAAACCTAGGAATTTCCCCGATCTCACGCCGAAAGCACATTTTGTCGAGGTTGAGTTTTAAATCAAAGCAGTCTAGAGTATCAAAGGTTTTCGGTAGATCTTCCAAGTGTGGCCGTGCCTCCTTTGTTTTCACGACCATATCATCCACATAGGCTTGTATGTTTCTCCCCATCTGTCGTTGAAAAACTTTGTTGACCATGCATTGATATGTTGCACCGAAGATTCTTCAGCCCGAAGGGCATCATCGCAGTAGTAGTATGTTGTCCCTGCTGCTAAAAAGGAGGTGTGGACTTTATCTTATTTCGCCAGGCTTATCCGATGGTTTCCAGAGAAATCATAAAGGAAGCTCATCCTTGAGTATCCCGCCGTCGAGTAGACCAAGGAATCTATTCGCGGGAGCGGATAGCGGTCTTTAGGGAAAGCCTTGTTGAGGTTGGTGAAATTGAAGCACAAGCGCCATTTTCCATTCGCCTTCCTCACCATAACTACATTTGCAAGCCAAGTTGGGTAGGTTACCTCTCGGATGAATCCGGCTTGCAAGAGCTTGGCTACTTGCTCTTTGATAGCCTCGCTCCTTGACTTCTCCGAAATCTCGCGGACTCTCCTTTACCGGGTCGAACTACGGGTTGATATTCAACTTGGCTACTTCCTTTGCTAGTTCGGGCATATCGCTAGTCGTCCAAGCAAAAGTAGTTCTTCTTTCTTTCAAGAATGTGATGATTCCTCCTCTCTCCTCGGTTGTCATTTCCAATCCGACCTTGATTTTCTGGTCGGGGTAGTCGGGGTGGATGACTACGGACTCGCACTCCGACGCGGCTTCAATGGGAGTTTGCTTACTCCTTTCCTTCCTCATTTGGAGAGCCGTCGTGATGACTCCGTAATGAGTTTTATTTATATATAAAAATAATATAAATAATTGAATAAAATAATACTAAAAATAATAGGAATTCTCAAGATTAAAATATAATTGTCACTAAGAAAATAAACTCAACTAGGCAGAGAACCTATCGTAATAGTTTAGTAAGTTAAGGTAGCTAGTATTCAAAATTTAATATTTATAAAATCGTTTTCCCCAAAACGTCCTATTAATTTTTAGTGTGGAAAATATAATTAAATCAATTATGAATATGATTTGGAAGTATGAATCAATCATCAAGTACTCCAACCTTTATCAAGAATGATAGGATTGAATTCTAATTCCTAGAAAGAAAATTAAAAGAAAGCAAAGTAAAGAATATGAATGAGATAATATTGAATATTTGAAGAACTCACTAAACACATTAGAGAGAGTGGAGGATATACTTCACAATGAAATCAAGTATCATGGATCAACTATCACAATTTCACCAAATCCAAGTCTAAGGATGAATTTCCTCAATACGTGTCGTTGAAAGAAATTCATACGTGAAGAACAACTCGAATATATTAGTAAGATTAGATCCCTACTAATCATCCAAGGTCCGTTACATCAATAGGAAAATAACCAAACTAATCTAGCACTAATCGTATATCCAAGGTCCGGCTTAACAATTAGTGTTAACCCGAACCAAAAAATTGAATTAGAGCTCAACTCAAGATAGGAAGTCAAATCAAAGCCATAATTGAAAATGCAATTCAAGCTAATAAAATCATAACAATCAGTTCACAATAGATCAATCTCATAGTGAAAGTATAACATGAAACCAACCACTTCTACCCTAAAGAAATGTAGAAGGAGAGAGTTCCTATTGGGTTGGTAAACTAGATTACAAGAATTTTCAACAAAAGTAATAGAAGAAGGTAAGAAAATAATTCCAAAACCAGTTGTCAATTGATACCGGAAGGATCTCTACACTACAACTCTCCTCTTGAATCCTCTTCTTGCTCTTTGAAGCTTGAATGATTGAAGTAGATCAAAAACCTCTTGATTAAGTTGCACAACTCTACCTTATAGACCGAGGAGAGATTACACAACCTAACTAGAAACAATTATCACTAAAACAACCTAGGGAATTATCTAATTGAAAGTAGATCAACAAGGTAATAGAAAATTCCCTAAATTCTATACCAAAATATATGAAATTCAAGAAAACCCAATATGATATTCAATATCTAAAACAATGTGAAAATCAAGCCAATCCGACTAATGCTAAAAATCCTAATATTTATAGGTAACCGAAACCAGGGGTAAAATCGTCATTTTACAAAGAAAACGAGAGATTCTGGTATGACTACGGGCGTTGCCCTTTCTTCTTCTACGGGCATATTGATGCCGTTATGTCCCTACGGACGTAGAATCAAGAGTGCAACGGCCGTAGAGAAGGTAGTTATTTTATACGGGCGTGATGCACAAAAGGGCAACAGCGTATCGCTTATACGGGCGTAGTCCATCTTTTAAGGGCGTAGTCCATCTTCATTAGACTCTTGAACCTTTTTGTTAGATTCAATCATCTCTTTTTGTGAACTCATCATCCCCTTCATCATGTCTTTAATTTCTGAAATTGGATCGGAGGGAGTGAAGGTTCGTTGAGGAGGAAGAGCTATAGGGCGATATCCCGGTCCCGTTTTTTGATAGTTCGAAGGAGCGCCACCGGAGTTGGATTTGTTCCTCCATGAAAAGTTGGGATGATTCCGCCAAGAGGAGTTATAGGAGTTCCCCACGGGTGTGGCTTGTATGGCATCAATGAACTCGGTTTCCTCGGGAATCGTGATTATCCCATTTCCGGTACAATCTCCGCTAAAGTGTGGGCCTTGACAGAATTTACAAACGAAGCTTACATTTTGAACATTTCTTCCTTGAAGAACGTTGAACTGGGAGTTGAATTGATTTCTCAAGGCTTCTATTTGATCATCTAGAGAAGACGATGAAGCAACATGAACCGGGCTTCTAACAGGCTTCGCTCGAACACTAGTACGCCAATTCTTGTTCGTGCGGTACATACGCTCGAGAGCTACTCTAGCATCCACTTCATTCATCCCGTTGAATACTCCTTGAGGATTCAAGCCATCAAGGATTTGCTTTCCCAACTCATTCATACCTCCGTAGAATTGTTGCATCGTAAGAGGATCGGATAGGCCGTGTTGGGGGCATAATCGTACTAGCTCCTTTAGTCGATCCCATGCTTCAAAAACTGTCTCTCCTTCTTGTTGTGCAAAGCTTGAGATTGCTCTTCGAAACTCTAAGATCTTAGCAGCAGAATAATATTCAGCAAAGAAAGCTCAGCTCAACTCTTCCCAAGTAGAAATAGACCCCGCCGAAAGTTGCAATAACCATCCTTTTGCTCTATCCATCAAAGTATATGGGAATAGGCTCAACATAGCTTCTTCAACGGTAGATTTCCCTTTAAAGCCATCACACAAGGAAGTAAATTCCGCCAGATGTTCCAAAGGGCTTTCCAAGGGAAGTCCTCCAAATTGCAGCCTTGAAGTGAACAGTTGAAGAACACTTGGTTTCAGCTCAAATGTGCAATCCTCCGGAAGTCTAATAGCATTGCTTAGTGGGACGAAGTGAGCTTGAATGTAGGTTTCCAAAGCTGGCCTTCTATTTGCCATTTCGTTTTCCCTCCTTCTTTGTTCTCTACCTGCACGACGAATGATTTCTTCTGGATCGTCTACTTGTTCCCTAATTGTTGGGGTAGAAGATCTAGTCATGCACTATCAAAGTTATTAAGAGAGAAAGAAGACAGAAAACATCAATTATAAAAGAAAGTACAATTAAAATATCCTACTACAAACGGTCTATTGGAAAACACAAAAACAAGAAAAATTAAGAGAAGGAAATCACAATACCTACAAAACAAGAAAAGAGAAAGATTAGTCAAAAGAATGAAGTAAAGAATATAATATGATTAAATAAGTAAATAAAACTAATCTATTCAAAATAAATGAAAAGAATGAATTAAATGAAGGACAGAAGAAAAAGAATGACAGAATGATAAAGAAGAATGGAATGAAATGTATAAGATAGAAAGAAGTTGGAAAGAAATAAAAATGGAAAAGGAAATGAAAAGATTTAATGAGCATGCAAAAATTGAATAGAAAAGGAAAAGAAATGGATAAGAAACTGGATTCTGGAAATTAATTTGAAGAAATGTAAATGAAAGGAAAATTATGCATGCTCTCGGGTAGAGAGAACAGGGGAGACTGCAGGGGAATTAAAATTTCAGTTCTGGAATTTTTGACAAAACAGAGCAGAAAACAGAATTGTACATATGTTAGCTACTGGAATTTTCTGCAAAACAGAGGAAATAGCCACATAGCTACTGGAAATTTCTGAAAAAAGGAGGAATTTGCATACTGGAATTTACAAAGTTAACAGGGAAGTTTGCATACTGCAATTGTTAGAAAGAAAATACAGCAGGGACAGTGAAGAATGCTCACTGGAATTTTACACAAAAACAGAACAAAACACACAATAAATACTGGATTTAATATTCAGCAGCAGTGAGGCATACAAATTGCTACTGTACAGCCCGAAAAATTACTCCAGAAACAGTGTACAAAAGTAATTCATTAAGCTACTGGAATTTTGAAATTAAAACAAAATGACACATGCAATTGAACTTCTAATTTGATGAAACATATACATACAAACTTTATGCTATTACATGGAGAGTAAGAATAAATGCAATTACATTAACTAGCATATCTATATAACATTATTTGCAATACCATGGAAAATGTGGTTTGATAAAGTACAAGTAAAATATGCATTTGTCCTTATGCGAAAACAAAACATGAAGCATACTGGAGTGCAAAAACAAACTAGAAAAATTTCTTACTGAAAAATATAATACATACATCTAATATATTTCTACATACTGGAAATGAAAATACATATCATATATACATAAACCATGCAAAACATAGAAACCATGCATATGAAAAGAGAATATACACGTTAACTATATTTCATGCAAGAACAAAACAAAGCATGCAAATTCATGAGAGTTTACTAAATAACATGCAAAGAAAAGCAAAACAATCAACCATAGCTACTGGAATAATAATCTAAAATTGAAGATTGAAATGGAATAAAGCTACTGGAATGAAATGTTGGTCACTAAACTAGCATTTCTTAGAATTAATTTCTAAGAATGCTTTCTACTCAACAAAAAGCTATACTATATTATTACCTAAAGAATTCAAGAATACTAAATAAAATCCTAAAGATGCAAGTCTAATAGTAACATAAGTGACCATTTATTGAAAACTAATAATGCAAACTAAAACTAAATCCAATCAATAAATGCAAGACAAGAAATCTAAATGCAAAGTCATACCTAAATTCATATTAAGCACATATTAAGGCTAACAAATAAAAGGTAGAAAATATGAAAACATCTAACATCAATGCCTAACAAAAGTAAGTATCTAGATAATAATCTCCATAAATTGAAGACATTATTAGAAAACTAACTAAGAAATGTAAGACAAGTAATGAAAATGCAAAACAAGTAAATGACAAGTGATGAAACTAAGGTTAAGAAGAGAAGTAAACTAAACTACCCTATCATAATACCTAAAAATCAAGACAATATTTATAACAACTATCCAAGTTAAAAAATTAACATGAAACAAAAGCATGAAAATACATCTAAGAACATGAAATAGAAATCAATCAAAGAGAGAATCAATCAAGAAAGTTAAGCTCTAAAGTTATAAGAATGAGAAATAGAACATTGAAGAACAAGTTAGAAAACTAGTTAGATCCTATACTAACCTTACCTAGAATCTAATTAGAAAAAAGTAAGAAAGAAGAACAAACTATGTCAAGTTAGAAAGTAGGAAAAACAATTAGATCTAAATTCTAAACTAAGGATTAAACTAAGATATTAAACTAAAAGACCTAAGTAAAATCCTAAGAATGAAAGTTAGAAGAACTAAAAATTATTTAACCTAATCTAAGGCACTAAACTAACTAAGTTATCTAATCAAGATCAAAAGCAACTCAAGATAACCTAAATCCAGAATATCTAAACTATATTCTAACCAAAATTTCTAAGTAAAAGTTTACCTAAGGGATCTAAACTAACCAAAACACTAACTAAACCTAAAAATTATGATACTAAATCATCTAACCTAAGATCTAAATCCAAAAATCTATAATCTAAGCAAGAAAAATTCTAAGAAAACGAATTAATAAGAAAGAAAAACAAAATACAAGAAACATAAGAAAGCTACTAAAATAAGAGCAAGAAATTCTAAGAACAAGAATAACCAAATCAAATGAAATCTAAAAATTAAGCTACAAAAATCATGAAAAACAAGATTCAACTAACAAGTCAAATCAATCTAAACAAAATCAAAATATCCAATGATCTATTAAGAAGATCAAAGATACTTCAAGAAATAGACAAGAAAATTAAAAGATACTTAAGATTGATTTCATATAACAAATCATAACATATTTGATCCATTATATGATTCACACCGTTACTATGAAAATTTTCCCAAAAATTACAAGGAATTAAGAGGAAAACATCATGAATCTAAATAATAGATAATCCCCGAACAGCGCCATAAAAAATCGATGAGTTTTATTTATATATAAAATTAATATAAATAATTGAATAAAATAATACTAAAAATAATAGGAATTCTCAAGATTAAAATAGAATTGTCACTAAGAAAATAAACTCAACTAGGCAGAGAACCTATCAAAATAGTTTAGTAAGTTAAGGTAGTATTCATATTTTAATATTTATAAAATCGTTTTCCCCATTACATCTATTAATTTTTAGTGTGGAAAATATAATTAAATCAATTATGAATATGATTTGGAAGTATGAATCAATCATCAAGTAATCCAACCTTTATCAAGAATGATAGGATTGAATTCTAATTCCTAGAAAGCAAATTAAAAGAAAGCAAAGTAAAGAATATGGATGAGATAATATTGAATATTTGAAGTACGATGGTGGCTCCAAATAGAGCCTGTCGGTTTGGTGCATTTAATGTGAGGTTCGGTGCGAATCTCTTGTTAGAGGTCATGCTCCGAACGTTTTGTACTTCTGTCCGCCGGCTAGACGTTGGTGGAATCCTATTCTAGACCACGTCGTTCTTACGCAGACTCCACCTTGGATAGTTTTGCCTATAGTCCCCGATTTCTTCATTTATTCAATTTTAGTCCTAAAACGCCCAAAAAGTGAAAAAGAGCAAAATTTGCGAAATTTCCAATCAATTAAGTCCAATTAAAAAGTAAATTAAACATAATTACCCCTTAAAAAAGTAAAACTTTCCAAAAATTTACTCCTTAGAAAATCAATTCTATCAAGATTTTTCAATTATGCACAAAGAATATAATACTCTTGCTTGCCTCATAAACCATTCTTTGCAAAGATCAAATAGAAACAACTTGAAACTTATATTCATTCAACACATGTCAAACCATAGAATTTCCCTAAGGTGTAGTGTGTGATTTTGACTTTACTAATTCAATCAATAGATTCTCTCCAAACAACAAGAAATAATAGCACGTCAATAGGATTCACAACAATTCATCATAATCACTCTAGGAACCCAAGTCGAATGCCAAATAATCTAAAATTTTTTTCTTGCACGAATGCTTTTTTTTTTTTTTTTAATAATAATAACTCTAAATGTAAAACGAATGTTGTTGCTTAACAATATCAACTTTAACTACCCTTGTAACGAGTCCCAATCTGGTGGCTCCCAAACCTCAAAGACCTTAGGGCACCGGGCATTTAATTCCCTTCAGGAATGGTTCTCAAGTAGCAAAGGATACATGCAAACATACTCTTATTACTAAAAATAAACTAACACAAAACTAATGGCAATCTTCTCAAATTCTTTCAAGCAACCACAATAGCTATCATGCATTCCAAAAGATATCATGCTATGACCTCAAGTGTCCGAAGATAATCTATCAATCAAACAGTTAATCAAAATTTTGTGCTAAAAAATCTTTCAGAAATTTCCTATAAAAGGACTTGTATCAAACTTCTATAAAGATTTCTCATCATCTCTAAAAGATGTAAGCATGGAATTAGTTAATTTATATCATAGGTTGAGTACATAATCATTATGCATAAAATAATTATTCAAGATAGATTTTGAAAAACTTTTTTTTTTCAAAAAGAATTTGAAAAATTTTGAGACAAGCGGAAACATTCTAAGACACCCCACACTTATTTGAAAATAAGGGGAAAACCGAAAAATAAAAACCATAAAGGAAAAAGGGTTTGTATCAAAAACATCTATATCATATAAGTTCAATCATATGATAAATGCAATCTCAACACATACCCTAGAAAACAATCAAATAATAGAAAGAAGGAAAAACAAAATAGAAAGAAAAAGGAAAGGGGAAAGAACTAGGAATCCGATGATGATTCTTGTTGTCCGAATATCGTCCTTCAAAGTCACATCACAAAATTACCTAAGAAAATCTCAAAATAAAATAGTGATGTTATTTAGTACCTTTTGCCAAATGATAAAAAATTAAAAAGAGAGAATATCAAAGGATAAAATAATACTGAATAATTTGGAGAAATATAGATCAAGAGATTTATAGAGTAACTCAAAATTCTTTCAATAATAAATCCCTATAAAGCTTTTAGAAGCCTCAAAAGTAGAAGAACATTACCATGTCTTCTCAATAAGATTCCTATAATGAAAGAATATCCTACTCAAGTTACCTATATGATCAATTGATTGCAATTTTACCCATAATGACTTTGATTATAATGACAAGTATCTTCAACAATAGATATAGCCTGCAGATGAAATCAAGTTGTGCATGCATTCACAATAATAATTTCATAACACTCAATATCTATCTAGAAAAATATTTGTCCGGAACATCCAACATTTATTCAAACAATTTATAGCACATAAGTCCTATCTGGAACATCCAAATTCTATTCATGAAGATCCTAAACTGGAACATCCAGTCGTCTAATAAAACAAAGTAGTCATGAATTACGCCAAAATACCAAATAAGACTCTTTTAACAAATATAAAGAATAATTCATCGGATATGCTTATTTGCAAAAGAAAGAATGAATCCAAAAACAAAATAATGGTCTTACTAAATGAAATAACGAAAAACTAAGAAATAACGGAAAAGAAAGAGAAAGGAACTAATTAATTGGAGAAGGACTTGGAGGAGAATGTTCTTCTTCCTCGTCCTCATCCGCAGAATCGTAGTATCAAGGCGTTATTTTCGGCTTCACACTTGGTTGTAAGGATTTATAATACCTATTCATGCTTTTTGCCTCTAACCTCTTTAGGCGAATATCTTGTTGATATGCTACTTCCTTTTGATTATCAATAGCATCCATCATAAATTTCTCGAACTCATTCTTAGGAATATAAGATATATTCTTGTCCGACTTTTGTTGTTTTTCTTCTTCCTTAGGACTTGAGGGTATGATTACATGAGTTATCCCAATATCCTGCAGAATACTAGAATTGAATGGTGTCGTGAAATCACTTACCCTTGTCAAGTTCTCCTTTTCAAATTCCATTCCTATTGATCTCCCAAGTCTTGTAACAAAAGGTCCAAAACCTAAAGGTTGTGTCATAGATTCCTTAACATGTCTGTTAATAATATGAGCAAAAACTTGGCCTAAATCAACAGGTTTTTCGTGGTATATATGAGAGAAGACAGCTATTTCCAAAGGACTAAGAATTGTCTTACTTTCAATCTTTCTATTAACTATGTATGGGAACATAGAGCGAAGATAACGAAGGCTTAGATGAATATCTGAAACACTCGCTGTCTCTACATTATACTCTTTCCGAGTAGCTCTAATGTGATCCCAATACATTGATGTATTATTTGAGAATTCTCTTGCTGCACTATGATAAATGTATGATCCGACTTCCTCTTGAGTCCAAATTCCTAAATGCACACCAAACTCTTTAATACTCATATTATACTCCAAATAATCAAGACGAAATCTAACTCTCTTGTTTTCATAGCTGTATGTCGAATAAAATTCGAAAACCAACTCGGCATAGATAGGCTCATCTATCGTAAAAATGCGAGCATAAGGACGAACACGCATCATTCTCCTTAGATCACTTTCTATTCCAAACGAGAAAGCAGTCCCCCAATCAATCCTACGACCTTGCGCTATTTGTCTGTTTAAAAGTACCACATACCTTTCTTCATATTCTTTCTCATTCGGTGGGAAAATGAGACAGGAATGTTCATTTCGAGAATGGACAAAACTTTTAGTGACATACTTATTATCCTTATCCTTATCCTTATCAAGTAATCCCAATTTCCTCTTTGCCCTAGCCTTGCGAATTAGTTGTTCCGGGTTATCAAACATATCTCCTAACTTGCTTGTAGTAGTCTGAGTCATCTTCCTATCAAAAGCAAAGAATAAGAGTTAGTTATAAATTTTCCTAGGCTTTAGAATTTAGGGTTTTTAAGAATTTTTAGATTTTTATAGGTTTTTAGGATATTTAAATTTTTATAGATTTTAGAATATATATTTTTTTGTGGGGTTTTTTAATTTTATGAAAGCTCTCTAGATGATATCCAGAATGACTCCTAGAATGATTCTAGAATGTATTTTCTAAAATTTAGATATTCCTATCTTTAATTAAATTTAGATAATCTAAAATTAAAAATTTCAGGAAATCCTATACTTAGGAGGATCGAGTTTACTTTTCTTAATCAAATTATGTCATAAAGAATAATTACTACCGTTATCAAATCATAAAACACTAAAATTTTGATCAGAAATTCTAAAAATTTTATGAATTTTGCATCCCCGGCAACAGCGCCAAAATCCGATGTGAATTTCGGTTACTATATTTTTAGCATAGATTATGATTGAGATTAATTCAAGGAAAAAAAAAAGGTTGTCACTTAAATAGTAACATGGAAGCATCAACGATTTTACATTTACAAAATATCGTATAGACCTAAAGACGTTGATAACAGTTATAAGCAATTATTAAATATGACAAGAATTTATTAACAAAAGTTAACCCTAAGATAATAATCAATTAATGAGATTGTTGCTAGAACATAAATAGAATTGAAACAGATATGGTTTAGGATTCTTATCCGGTTTGATGATTCAATTAGAATGACCCTTATTCGAATATATAGCTTTAAGCAGATCTAAGGAAATTATGATTAATATTAACTTTACTACCGTACCTAAGTTATCTAATGTAATTACCCCAGTACGGTCACTGCGAGTAATCCTAAATTGTTAAGGCTGGATATTAAGTCGTCACTCAAATAACATAGCCCTAAGATCAGCAATAAATTCTAACTCAAGATTATTAGGCTGCCTAACCTCAGTACAATCGCTGCAAGCTTTGCACGCCGGTTCAACCGTCAGAGGACGGAGTGTCGCAGCAATAAAGAGAAAGTTATTGGACGCCGAGGCTAGGATATGCAATCTCCGGTTGGTCCAAGATTATACCGACACTCTATTGTCCCATCAAACCGAGCAGTTGGAGGGGTGTCGTAAGGACCTTGACTACCGCCGTTCCGATGCCTTCAAGGACGAGGTACTTCGTGAGGCTGGTGTATTTGGGCCTGCCCAATCGTATGTCGACCCCTTATTCCGACAACATTCCTTGGCCCTCCCCCTTTTGAGGACGCGGGGTCGTCCATGGTCCCTAACCTCTCCCCAGGAGGAGTGGCGGAGACCTTTCGAGGGATGGTGAGAACGTTGTTTGGGATGACTACGGTGGTGATCCGGACTTCAACGACGAGGACTACGCCTCCCCGCCTGAGTGGCCCTAGGCCGCCAATTTCTTAACTTTTTTCTTTTTCTTTCCCTTTTGTACACTTTAGGGTACCGGGTTTGACTTGGAAGTCACTTATATTTTGCCTCTTCCTTGCATCTCCATTCCCGATATCCCCTCTGTAATCACTTTTACCAATTATTGGAATGGGAGACGTATTTTGTTGTTTTATTACTTTGCAACTGTTTTGCTTTTCCCCTTTCCTTTTGTCCGTTCTCTATTTTTCTGCTCTCCCCTGTCTTGGGGGAGTGGTTACCATCTCATCCATGTGTAAAGGCTGCCCCTCGGTCCATGGGCAAGTCCAATTTTTTACGCCAACCCCGGGCTAGGCATTTCGCCATTTTGACCTCGGGGAGCATTTTGGGTTATTTTAAGGATTAACAGGCGTGGTCCGCCCCAGTTCTTTCTTTGTTTTTTACGCCTACCCCCGGGGCTAGGTGTTTCGCCATCTTAGCCTTAGGAGGTATTTCGGGCTTTTTAGGGACCGACAGGCGTGGTCCGCCCCAGCTCTCCCTTTATCTTGACTATGAAGTAACCGTGTTGCCGTTTACAGCAAAGGCTGCGGATAGGTTTCATCTCGCAAATGTGACTATGTAATGGATGAAGATGTTTTTTTGGGAATCGGGTGTGAGGGTATTCGCCTCGATCTACTCGATCGTGAGTCATAAATACACAAATATTTAGGAAAAGAAAACACATATATCATTTCATTGAAAGTATTTCTTTAGATGGTCCGAGTGCCACGGATTGGGCAACAAGGTTCCATCTGACCTTGCTAGTACATAAGTACCTGGTTTGATTTCTTTTTCTATCCGATAGGGCCCCTCCCAGTTCGGTGAAAGTTTGTTCGCCTCAGCTTGTCGGTATGTCACCTCAATTTTTCTCAAGACCTAATCTCCGACTTCTAGAGGCCGTCGGTGTACCCGCTTGTCGTGGGAGGCCTTTGTTTGTAATTTGTATGCCTCAACCTTGACTCTTACGATCTTCCTCCTTTCATCGAGCAGATCCAAGTAAACTTTTCTGGCTGTTGTGTTGGAGCTTTGGTCTAATTGATCGACCCTATGAGTGGGGAGTGTGACTTCGGCTGGTGCTACTGCTTCGGACCCATATACCAGCGCGTAAGGGGTTTCTCCGGTGGGGCCCCTAGCCGAAGTGCGTACGACCCAGAGAACTGGGCTGAGCTCCTCCACCCATTTGTTCGATCATCCTGCCAGGTTCCTTTTGAGGGCGTTTAGTACTAATTTGTTCGCTACCTCTGCCTGGCCGTTTCCTTGAGGATGTGCCATGGAAGATTTCCAATGCTTTATGTGGAATATTCCACATTCGGCTGTGAACTTGTTGGAGAATTGGGTTTCGTGGTCGGTGACTACTGCTCGTGGGATGCCAAATCGACATAGAACAGACTCGTGAAGGAATTTTAGGACATTGTCCTCTGTAGGATGTACCGGAGGTTTGGCCTTTATCCATTTCGAGAAGTAATCGACCGCCACCACCAAGTATTCAAATCCGCCTTTGGATTTTGGGAACCGATGTGTTATTTGAGTTACATATAATATTAATAAAAATAATCGAATAAATAATACTAAAAATAATAAGAATCTCTATGATTAAAATAGGTTTGTCACTAATAACATAACTCAATTAGGCAGAGCACCTATCGAAATAGTTTAGTAAATAAGGTGATATTCGGATTTTAAATTTATAAAAATCGTTTTTCCCTAAGACTTCTATTAAATTCTAGTGTGGAAAATATAATCAAACTAATTATGAATATGATTTGTGAATAAGGATCATTCAACAAGTAAACCAACCAATATCAAGAATGATAAGATTGAATTCTAAATCCTAGAAAGCCAAGTAAAGAACAATGTAAGGAATAAAGCAAGTAAAAAGGTTGGGAGGAATTCTTTGTAAAATATAGGTGGATAAGAGGATACAAAATACCAAGTATAGGATAATCTTGGATCTAGTATCATAGCTCCACCAAAATCAAGTCTAAAGTAGAATCTCTTCCATACGGTTCGTGGCAAGAAATTCCTAGATTAAGAACACTTGAATGTTGACAAGATCAAATCTCCCATCAATCATCCTGGTTCCGGTCCATGTTATTCCTTCTTGCTGAGCGCGTGTTCTTTTGGCCGTGTTATTCCTTCTTGCTGGTCGTGTTCTTGAATTGAGCGCCTGTTAAATGGCTTGGCAGGGCGTGTTCAATGGCTTGGAAGGGCGTGTTCTTGGTCCGAGCGCGTGTTCCTGGGCTGGTTGTGTAAATCTTTCCGGAAATTGCATATTTAGTCCCCGAACTTCGCTCTTTTGATCAATTGACTCCACAAACTTCCCGAAAACAGAAATATCACAATTAAGTGCACAATTAACATATTTATCTCAATTTACTCTAATAATCCTCAACAATTATGCACAAATACCCTTCCAAAACATTACCAAATTTAGTGTTATCATAATACCCCACAACTTAACCTTTGCTTGTCCTCAAGCAAATCAAAGAAGGAATTTTGAACAAACAAATCATTGAAGAGAAGTGCATAAATGTTTTCTCAAAGAATTCAAACTAACTAGTTTACTCTT
>JAHSUH010005367.1:0-12783 GCA_025388415.1 Cynanchum wilfordii | reverse complement strand
TTATCATGCCGTGATCATTTAGCATATATGAACCCTCGGTCTGAACTCTGTGACCCACTGGCGGCGCATAGTAGTCCTAAACTAGAGGATCCACCTCTATATAAACGTGAAAATCCTATTCGAGCATCCAGCTTAAATAAACAGTAGTAGACATAAATTATACCAAAACCACATAAGACACCCTTTAAAATAAACATACAAACAAAAGATAAACAAAGAAAAATAAGAATAAGAAATAAAAATGAATTTAAAATAAAAAATATAAATGCTTCTCCCTATAAGCGCTTTATTGTCACGGGAGCTTGGATCGCTTTTCCTCTCAAGGACTTTATGTTCGACTTCATTTAACAATTCCTTGTAAAATTTCAACTTTCCGCTTGTTCACATCAATGATATTTCACCCCATTCCACACTTCACAAGCTCCTATGGCTTGACTTGTTAATACAAACGGAATTTGCTGTCAATAATCCCAGACATCCTGGAAATGTTCTCAAATGTGAATATAATAAAATACTTGCATCCTCAGGTTGAAATTCCTCTCTAAATCGCCTATAATGTTGTAAACTTATTTTTCCATTTGTAGTTTCGGTTAATTTCGTATGATTTAATTACCAAATTTTAGGATCTATCCAGCGTACATAAATGCATTATAATTCAATGGTTGTAAGCAGGGTATCAATGATATAGTAAAGGTTTGGATGCAAGATTGAAGAGATTTTCAAGAGTTTCATATATAAGCATTTTCCAGAATAGTATATCATTTGAAATTCATAGCATATCCTTGTCTCTCAAACAAACTCCCATCGTATAATTACTAACATCACATATCATATAACCACCCCAACTGTGGACGCGAATGTGGGGTGCAAGAGTGGTGTAATTTTGAAGGTGGATTCAGCAAAATGCTCTTTATCGAATGGTGTTAACATTCTTTCTAAATTAAGCATGAGTCGTTTTTTACGATTCTTAAAACATAGATTCTAGATTTACAAAGAATGTATTTAACGTATACTTCAATCTTGTAGGAAATCATCTTAAACTTTTAAACTCTCTTACTGTGTTACAGAAAATAATATAGCTAGGAACAACTATCCAAAATATTAGAAATTATGTGTATAAGAGTAAAGGCTAGGATTGACACCATCAAGCAGAATTGGGCAAAAAGCTCTTGCACCTCTTTAGCGCATCTAGAATCAATCTCTTTTTTTCCTTAACTGAGATTTTACATTATAATTAAGGAAGTTCGTACCTTCATCTTATGAATCCATAGCAAAGGTGGTATGGTAAGCCTTTTTGTTTCAATTCAAGTTGATCTCGCACGATGAAGTCAAAATTTTCATTTTTGATAATACCAAAGATAGAATAGGCATGATTTTTTTTTTTTACAACCATATAATCTCTAGGGTTTTGTATGGTTTTAGAATGTGAATTACAAAACTAGATGACCTTAATTATTTACTTCTAGATAATTTCTAAAATTAACACTTTAGGAAACCGGATATGATAACTCGATTTTATATCGTATTTTATACATTAAATTATGTTAAATTCGAGATAATTATGGAGCAACAGAATTAATTAAATGGAAATTACGTAAATTTTGCTCTGTTTTCGATTTCCAAAAGTTTCGGCACCCAAAATTGTAGAAATGAAGAAATTAGGATTAAATTGCAATTTTTTTTTCTCAACATGGGCGTGTTGAAGAAGCTCAACACTGGCTTAGGGCGGTTGAAGGCAGAATGACGTTTTTCATTGTCCTACATGGAAATTTTATCTTTTCATCTCTATTTCACTCCTATATATAGATGCACTCCTCCAATTGTTGAAGCACACTGTGATCACTGTATCAGAGCATTTCGAATTCCAGCCAATAGGAATTTCTAGTGATAAGCTCCAAATGAGATCTCAATTTTCATTTTTCTTCTTCTCGAGCAGGGTCGAGCCTCAACCATGGGTGATACCCTATAGTTTAGTTAAGGGGAGCGGTAGTTTAAGATCTTTAGAGCAAGATATGATCCGAGTACGCAGCCTCAGCGAGGTCCGAGGAGTGTTACTCCATGGAAGCAGAGAGCAACACAACAACTTTCTCTTTTCTTTTTTTCGTTCCCTGTATTTCTTTTCCTTTATATGTTATGACTCCGTGTCCTAAGATACTCTTTTTATTTGATTGATTGATTAATGATTTATACATTCCTAGGAAGGATACGTTTTAATATACATTATGAATCGCTTATTGTTTTACGCTCGATTTGATTCTCGTATTGAGCTTATGCTATGAAACTTAGATTGATGCACGATACTACAATAGTTAATTAAATTAACGCTGTGTTAATGAGTCCTAACCATAGGAGATTTAGCTAATTTCCAGATTTGGTCTAGTAACTTGCGTCAACCATACCTGGAATAGGCAAATTCTAATAATCTCGAATTCATAATCAATGTAAACCCTTAAGATTAACTTATTAAATTGACGACTTAATAACTAATCTACAAAGGTTTAGGATTACTTGCGACAACCATATCGAGGTAATCAAATTAGATAATTCGGTATGGTAGTAAGACGATTCAATTCATAATCGCCTTTAGATCCGCTTACAAACCGAACTTTCGAACATTGTTCACCTTAATTAATCATACGGATTTCATTAGAGATCTTAGTTAATTATCTTTCCATTCTTATTTTAAATATTCTTTTACTCAAATATATCCGAATTGAATGGACACTTTAGGACAAATTCCTTGAACTTTAAAGATCGTCATAATTGGTAGAAACTAACCACCCGTCACCAACGCTCCCGAGGATACGATATTTATACATTTAAAATCGTGGTACTCCCGGGTTACTATCTGCATGCGATAGGTACTCTGCCTTAGTTGTGAATGGAGTTAATTAGATTTAATTGAACGGAAATTACGCAAATTCCTTCTGTTTTTTATTTCAGTAGTTTCAGGGACTACAATTGAAGAAAGGAAGAAATCGGGGACTAAAAGTGCATTTTTGGAAAAAGGCCAGCACGGACGTGTTCCCCGCCTTGTTGCTGGCCGTGTTCTGCCCGGGTTGCTGGCCATGTTGGAGACACGCGATACGGGTGTGTTCTCGCCCGTGTTGCAGCCTCGTGTTCACGGTATTTTTGCGGCCCCACATCGAATTTTCACTATTTTTTAGCCCTTTTTCTACTCCTATAAATAGATGCACTCCCCGCAGCTTGTTGAAGCACACCGTAATCACTGAACAGAGCATTTCCAAGTTCCTAGCCAATAGGAATTTCGTGATAAGCTCAAGTCGAGTTTTCGGCTTCATTATTTTTCTTCTTCCCGTAAGGAATATCCCTATCGCTTAGTTGAGAGGCAAATGAGATAAGGATCCTGAGTACAAGTCTCGAGATCCTGAAGGATTAAGCCATCCCGTGGAAGCAAGTGAGAGCAACACGACAACTTTTCTTTTCCTCACTAACGGGCTTCGCAACTTCAGGCTCAAAAACTCCACGGTTAACGGGATTCCGCATATTCACACCAACTATCGCAGTTTGCTACGCTCTTCATTGATGCGAGAGCCTAGATATCCATTGCCGAGAGTCATCGTAAAGATTGATTTTCTTTTGGAGACCTTTAATCCCCGCGACGAAGATACACCCCGGGAAGGCCATCCTCTATTTTGCTAGTCCCTGGCGCATCCCGCGCCGGATTTCTTTTTCCATGCTCGACGCTGTCCGCAAGAACAACAAATAATTAAGTGACCACTAAGCAAGGGGTTAAAAAACGCTATTGTTTTCTAACGTGTTCGGCAGTGTCATTCATTCGGTACCAAGAATCGCAATGGTCTATCCCCATCACGATGAAATTTCAAAGATTACCCACGGCCGCACCAAGGATAAACACTCATTGAATACATTAGTGTAGCGCGGGAGGCCCGTAACATCTAAGGGCATCAGGCACCGTATTGCTTCAAATTTCGCGCCTAAAAGGCCGTAGTCTCTCTAAGAAGCTAGCCGCACATCGCGACCAACATAAGAAGAGCTACCCATGCACAAGGACCGCCGGACAACACAAGGCCAATGATAGAATACAATCCACTCGACTATTCTATCACTCACGATCGCCTATCTATAGCACAATCGTATGCAACACAACACACCGCTGACTTATAACTGCACAACACAACACACCGCTGACTTATAATGCACAACATCTATGGCCACTTGTGCCTCTCGTGCGTACCGCCTCCTCTCGCCTCTCGTGTCTTGTGCCTGTACACACGACTCGCCAAAGCCTATCTTCGGTCTTTCCCGACATAATAGGAGTCCTACTCAAACTAGGACTTCTAATCCCACAAGGACACTAACTCATGCCACCGCATGTGCCACACTCGTCACCCACTAAGCCCGACACACATTCGCCCACTCCGCATATTTCCGGCTTTTCTTATATAAGTCCAAAGATCCAACTAAAACCTAGGCACACGTTCCAGACCGCCATCGCCCCCGCACTCGGCGACTATCCCACGCACGGGGACGGGCGGTCTCACATACCTCCGCCACTTTAGAGGCATCGACGCCCCGCCGATCTCTCGCCGCTTCCAATAGTTAGCAATGTGATCCTCAAACCGCCATAGAGTAACGCCTCTTTTACGCCGCATCAATCTCAGCCTTCACCTTTCCAATGCACAAGGAAATCGGCCTCCGATTTTTCTTACTTCCGCCCCATTGTCCTATGGTCCAAAATTTTCTCCACGAGTTTATCAAACCGCATTCGGATCACCGGGTGGTGCTTTGTGATTTCCGCCTTTTCACTTTCAAATTTGTCCTTGTTAAACTTTTTTCAAATAGCTAACATGGAAAGCGGGACGAATTTTCAACCTCGCCGAGTACCTTAAGTCCGTAAAGCTACACGCACCAACTTTCTTCAACACTTCGAACGGTCCATCATATCGGGGTATCAACCCACAATGAACAACCTTTCCGACCGATCTTCTTCCAAATCATGCGTCAATTTCAAAGCAACACCATGTCACCTACTTCAAATCGCACATCCCGCCTATGTTGATCAAAGATACTTCTTCATCCTTTTCGAGCCAATTCCAAACTATCACTTGCCTCGCAATCGGCCCATGATTTTCCTTAGCAAAACCTTTGTCATTGCCACGTACCGCCCAACACTTCGCACAACTAACGCCAAGTCCGGCTCGACACATCGACACTTCCGCATATGGGCCTCTACGTCATCCTCCATGCGCGACCAATAGAATCGCCTAGCCTACAACTTTTTATGTGACTTGAAGTAGGTGTTTCACACATCGTCCGTCACAATCGTGGAAGGATGAACCCAAGAGATAGTGTCTCCAAATCGTAAAGCAATGAATCACACCGCGTCTCCCCTTCATGGACAGAATAACGCCGCTCTCAAATGCCAAAGGATGATTCCCTTTGCATTAACACGCCACCACTGCACGATTTGAGGTATCTGTGTGTATTTCAAATGGCAACTCAAATTTTGGAAAATCCGTAGCACAAGAGCTATCATCACCGCTTTGAGTTTCGGAACGCCTCCACACATTCCTTGCTCCATAGCTAATTCACACCCTTTTTTAATAGGTCGGCCGAGGAATACACAAGAAGAGCAAGTCCATGCACAAGTACCGCTCGACTAACACAATGCCAATGATAGAATATAATCCACTGACTATTCTATCACTCACGATCGCCTATCTATAGCACAATCGTATGTCAACACGACACACCGTGACTCACAATGCACAAACACATGTGCACGTCACACACACATCTATGGCCACTCGCGCCTCTCGTGTGTACTCGCTTCCCCATCTTCGCCCGCGTGTCTTTTTGCCTTGTACACGATCTCGCCCTATTTATAATCATAACTAGGGTCGGCAGAGAACATACGGGCCAAAGCTCACCTTAGGTCTTTCCTGACATAATAGGAGTCCTACTCAAACTAGGACTTCTAATCCCACAAGGACACTAACTCATGCCACCGCCTATGCCACACTCAGCCACCTACTCAAGCCCGACACACATTCGCCCACTCTCATATATTTCCCCCTTCTTATATAATACGCAGCTTCACATCAAACGTAGGCACACGTCCTCGCTCCGCCACCGCCCCCGCACCTACTCGGACGCCCCACGCACGGACGGTAGGGTCTACAATAGGTGTCACAAGGTGTCTCTCGCAAGACGGCCACCGTAATCCAACACCCGACAACACACTTCAACGGGTCAAGCGCATCGCCTTGACCCTTATGCGGAAACAAGTAATTATCAAAGATAATCAACACACCAACACTTATGAGAATCAATCTCAACCTTTATATTAACAAATAAAAGGAATACACAAGAAGAGCGAGTCCATGCACAAGGACCGCCCGGCTAGCACAAGGCCAATGATAGAATACAATCCACTCGACTATTCTATCACTCACGATCGCCTATCTATAGCACAATCGTATGTCAACACGACACACACCACTTCACAATGCACAACACATGCGCACTCACACGCATATCTATTGGCTACCTCGTGCCTCGTGGTGTACTGCCTCTTCTCTCGTGGTCTCTTCCGCCAATGCTCCACACGCTGCCCCCTATTTATAATCATAACTAGGGATCGGAGAGAACACATGAGGCAAAGCCCATCTTCTGCCTTTACCGACATAATAAGAGTCTTACTCAAACTAGAACTTCTAATCCCACAAGGACACTAACTCATGCCACCGCTTGTGCCACATCACAATCGTTCCCACCAAGCTTTGATAAGCTTGCTAATTTGGAAATATATTTGAAAAGTTTGAATTGTTGAGATTTTGTGAACACTTTTCGAGCCCAATTGATGAGCACGATTAGTCGAAAGTTATATGTGTTTCCTTGAATCGTATTTAGTAGGTTGCTTGAGGGCAAGCAAAAGACTAACTTGGGGTATTTGATAACTCGGTTTTATATCATGTTTTTATACATTAATCGTGTTCAATTCAAGCTAATTATGGAGTTAATCGGACTTAATTGAATGGAAATTACGCAAATCTTTTTGTTTTCGATTTTGTAGTTCGGACCAAAATATAAAAAAGGAAGAAATCGGGGGACTAAAATTGTAATTTTGGAAATTTCAACACGGGGTGTGTTGAAGACACGCGACACAAGCGTGTTGAAGGCAACATGGGCGTGTTTGAATGTCTCACATCGAAATTTCGCTTCTTTTCAACTCTACTTCACTCTTATAAAAGATGCACTCCTCAAATGTTGAGAGCACACTGGAATCACTTAACAACGAGAACTCCGAAAGCCAATGCTAGATTTGAAGAGTTCTCGTAGTTTTCTGCTTTCATTTTCTTTCTTCTCGAGTAGGATCGAGCCTCCACCATAAGGGATACCCTATAGTTTAGTTGAGAGTAGTGACCGCCAAGAATTTAGGTGAGATAAGGATCCAGAGGTACAAGTCTCAGGGAAGATCTAGAGGATCGAGCTATTCCGTGGGAAGTAGTGAGAGCAAAAAACCGACAACTTTCTTTTTCTTATCTTTTCATTTTTGTGTTAATTTTCCTTATATGTTATGATTCTCGTTCCTAAGATACTCTTTATTTAGATTGATTAATTAATGATTTATACATTTTATAAGGATACATTTTAATATACACCGTGAATCGCTTATTGTTTTACGCTTGATTTGATTCTCGTTGAGTTTCGCCATGTAACTTAGGTTGATGCATGATACTACAATAGTTAATTGAATCGACATTGTTGATGAGTCCCCACCATAGGAGACTTAAATGATCGCGGCGATTAGGACTAATAACTTGTGGCTACCATATCGAGGTCATGCACCCTAATAATCTCTGGGGTTTGAATCAATGCAAATCTTAAGATTATTTTGTTAAATTAAGCCTTAATAACTAATCTAAAAAGGTTTAGATTACTTGCAACCACCATGATAATCATTTTAGACAATTCAGAGTGGTAGTAAGACGATTCTATTCATAATCGTTTTTGATCCTTTTGCAAAGTGAACTTTCGAACATTGTTCACCTTAATTAATCATATGTACTTCACTAGAGATCTTAGCCAATTTTTTTCCCTTCTTCTTTTAAATACCCTTCAAATCAACAAACCCAACGAATGGACATGATGTGTATTCGAGGTTATATATAATATTAATATAAATAATCAATAAATAATATTAAAAGTAATAGGAATCTCTATGATTAAAATATGTTTGTCACTAATAAAATAACTCAACTAGGGCAAAAGCACCTATCGAAATAGTTTAGTAAATAAGATGATATTCATATTTTAAATTTATAAAAATTGTTTTTCCCTAAGACTTCCATAAATTCTAGTGTGGAAAATATAATCAAACTAATTAAGGAATATGATTTGTGAATAAGAATCATTCAACAAGTAGTCCAACCATTATCAAGAATGATAAGATTGAATTCTAAATCCTAGAAAGCCAGAAGTAAAGAACAATGTAAGGAATAAAGCAAGTAAAAGGGTTGGAGGAATTCTTAGTAAAATATAGGTTGTATATTTAGTCCCTAAACTTTGCATACTAAGAATTCCAATAAGCATTACTGTTTGGGTTTTATGAAAAGGCATAATAAAATCTTAGATTCAGCTATAGAAACTCGAATGAAAAGGGCATCGGCCTTTTGTAGAAATGTCAGCTAGATCCTCAAATTGAAGCTGGAAAATCTAGCTACAGCCATAAGTAAAAAGGTAAAATATTAATATTAATATTACGTTGACATAAATTAAATACGTTGACCAAAATTTATATTGCTTACCCTCATGTCATCAAAATGGTAAAAGGGAGGAACAACTCCATGCTACCTACATTGGAAAGATAATTATTTTATTTTATTTTATTTTTTTTTAGAAAGAGAAAAAAGAGAGATAGAGAGATTACAATAAACAAGTTAAAATACCAAAAAGTTACACACGGCAAAATAAAATATCAAATGTAAAACTAAAAAACATACTAAGTTAAAAAGCTCACATATTTCATCTCCAACCCAAATACATTACCCAAAACATAAGCCCAAATAATTTCAACTCAACCTAAATCTCTTACCCAAATATTTTATCTACAAACCCAATACTCCAACTTAAAATTGATCCCAAATATTTTCAACCTTAAACCAATTATACTAACAAATAGAAGCCCAAATAATTTCAACCAGAGCTTCCAAACCATTAACCCAAATATTGAATCAAAATATTTTATCAAAGCCTAAGTCCTAATTAAAAATTGTGTGGATAACCCAAATATCCTACACAAAAAACAAGCCCATAAAATTCAACTTGAGCCTAAAATATAAGCTCTACCGCAAATATCATATCTAAGAAAGCAAATCCAAAATATATTCGGCTCCAATCTAAATCCTGCTCAAAATATAAGCCTCAAATTATTTAAGAGCATACCAAAAATATTATACCCAAAATAATAAGCCCAATCTAATATCAACTCAACAAAATTTTATACTCAGAATGCCTAAATATTTTGTTTAAATATTAAATTAATTTTAAATTTTTTGTAGTTGAATTCCAAACCATACAATACCAAATCTTCTACATAAAAATAGGCTTATGCCCAGATCTCTAATATAAAAATAAATCAATATTTTAGCCCAACCCAAATAATTTACTAGAATAGTAAACCCAAATTTTTTGAGATGCATCAACCCAAATATTTTTTGCTTGAAGAGTTGGATGGAATTCTAGCATGAGGAGGGTTATTGGAGACAGTAAGCCTTGATCCAATGGCTATCTAACTAGAGAGAGAGAAATACGTATATTTTCATGCTGGGGCTAAATACATAACGTTAATAACCAAGACCCATGCCTACTTAAAAGGGATGGACGGTGGGGTGGCATGGTGTAAAGATAATACTTTGAGGATATTGGCTGGACGTTTTCTTTAGTCTCTACTCCAAGGGACAACACCTGTCGTGGTAACCTAAATGGACTCTGCATTCCCCAACAAAACAAGTTCAACCGATGGGTTGAACTAGGAGGTTACCAATATGAAATAAATTCAAATTTGGCCTTTCAACCTTGGAGCACATACAAGACCCGTGTGACTGATGGTATCCCATATGCTTCTATCTCAAAACATTGGAATTGGGTTGGAGATCAGCCTCAAGGTTTGTAAATGTTCTTCAGTCTGGTCGTGGTACTGATAGTATGAATCACTCCGCATTTGTCTTCTCCCGAAATAGCCACAACCGAAGACTTTTTCCACGAATTCCACCTATATGCTTTAGTAGTGGGTGAGGTCATTACCAACAAAGCTACTGCTAACAGGGTAAAGAGGGTTATAGGAGATCTAGTAGGGAATGGCAAACTCATGCTTCACTATGCGCGGCGATTGACAAATGTTGGCATGGTTCGTGGAGATAATACATCTAACGAGGAAGAAGCAGAAAAAGGGGCTGGAACGGTAGTGAAGATAGATTCGGGAGGAGGCGATATGACTTTATTGACTGAGTTTTTAGAGATGGTACTTCCGCAAAACGGATTCTGAGATCAGCTGATTGAAGTCATACAAAATCCCCCGAGCTCAACCGAATCTTAGCAAGATTTGAAACGGAAACCGCTTGGAACCATTTAAACCAAAACGGATTAAGACAAGGAGACCCTCTCCTCCCCATCTTTTTTGTGTTATGTATGTTCTCTTGACATAGAATTAACAAGGCAGTGCATAACAAGAGTCATGTGATATAAAACGGGTGGGGAAAAATCGTTTGTCCCACCTTTTCTTTGCATTTACTCCCCCTCCTTTTATTTGAGAATTCTTCAAGCAAAGGTTATGTTTGGAAATACTCCTCTGTGGAATTTTGTGGGGAGTCAAGGCAAAATTAATGGAGCCAAACACGAAGTTTGTATTCACTAGGTAATCGTCATACAATCAGGCAGCAATTCAAACAATGTTTCGTCTCATTCTCTGGGCAAACTGGGGAAAATATCTTCGGCTACCGCGATACATGGAGGGTAAGTCATAATCATTTCTGTACTTAGTGGATAAAGTGAAAGGAAGCCATGTGTTGAAGGGCACTCGTATCTGTTTCAAGAATGCTCTCTTATCCAAACCGTGATTACAACTATACTGTGATATGTGATGCAATCTTGCAAAACCTCTCGGGGAAGACACAGAGGAACTTTGAAAGCTTCTGCAGAAATCTTTGGCTGGGAGAGATGATGATTTGGGAAAGAACAGACATATGCTGGGACGGGAAATGGAGCGACACCAAAGCATATAGGGTCTAGGATTGGATTTAGAAGACTTCAACCAAGTACGCTTCAAGCAAACTAGCTTCGGAGGTTACTTACGCCCTACTGTAACGTGGAGCTAGAAACGCAGTTAGCTGGGGCCATGGCAAACTTTAAGTGAGGAAACGCCAGCAATAAGAAGCAAGATCTCGTGTGGAGAGGCTCCACTCCATGGTTACTCTACATCGTAAGCAAGGTGGTATTGGGGAAGGTGATACTGGAGGTGTTAAGTGAGGCGTTGGTTTATGGTGGAAAGAATTGAGAGAGGATGCTTCACTATGAACGCCTACGAACTTAAGTGTACAAGCCGAAGGAGACTAATTCCGTGGCTAGCGAGTATATTATCTGTTAATGACATATCATGATCTTTTGAGAGACCTTCCTAATCTTATGGCACATCAGATATTTGACAAAGTTAAAAACGTGTTTCTACTACGGCATGGTAGGCGTATCTTTGGAGGAACCAATATGTGAGCCCATGTGGGGAATTAATATGAGTCCACCTTACACGCAGAAGAGATCGTACTCTTCAAGAGATGTATGGAAAACGCCGGCACCGCGCAGGCTGGGTACCAACAATTTCGTGGGGTTTGGAGGATTGTCAACAAGCTGGTAAAACTAAACCTCTGCAGACGGCATGACTCAAGCACAAGAACATTGGAATTACATTTTAGACAAGGAGTTAAGTGGAACTTAATGAGAAATCTGACTGTAAACAATAGGGAATCTCCTTATGTTAAATTATTGCAAGTGAGATTCTATAAATCTTTAACAATACATTGTGCAAGTAGTGCTTATTTTCTAATATCTCGTTGTATTTGGGGCTATGGGTAGCTTGTACAATCTTTTGATTTAGTATTAATACAATACTTCCTTCAAGGGGAAAAATAGTTAAGCTTAAATTCTAATTCATCTTACCCAAATTCTAATTAGTTACTTAAACTCGAAAATTTCAGCCTCAATCAAATTTCCTTACTTAAAATTTAAGCCCCAATTTATTCAAACACAAAACCTAATTCTCCAACCAAACTCTATTGAGGAGAGATAAAGAGGTCATGCCACCACGTCGTATGATTAATAATAGTCATTTGATGAAGGAAAAAATGAGATAAGTACTTCATCCTCTGCTTGTTCTAAGCTTATGTCAACAATGTGTGTTCTATATGTATATATTACATATTGCATATAAGATTATGTGTAACTTTTAATAATATTATTGTAATTAAGTTTTTTTGGTTCTTTTAATGCTTAATAATTTTAAATTTCTTTTTTTAACTTTTTTATTTTATTAAGAGAGAGAAGGTTTTAAATCATTTTTATTCCAATTAAAATTTATTTTTAGTATTGTCTTAGTGGCTTTGTTTAATCTCAAATATTTTATTTTAGTATTATTGTTATTATTAAAAAACCATTGTATATGTTAGAAAACATTAATCCTCCAATTCTAACCCAAAGAGCCTTGAGTAAGTTTCAAAAATGGACATCTAAAGTTTCTCCTCAAGG
>JAHSUH010005362.1:0-90619 GCA_025388415.1 Cynanchum wilfordii | reverse complement strand
AATGCTATGTAAATGATGCGAAATCTTTACCCGAAATGCCTCCAAATTCTACAAGTAGCAAACATACCTCCCCAAGAAAATCTCCCTTTGTGTTTCAAACACGTTTACTGAGTTATGAAGAAGATGAATTGTCTCAACGCTATAATTTTGAGAATACTCCGAACATCACTGCTGGACTAAACGGCTTTGAGCTTACTTCACAAACTGACAAAGAATTCCAAGATATTTATAGAAAATTTTTCAATAAATCTTCTGATAGTTGATCACATTGCACAGCCTCAACCTTTTTTATATTTGATTACTATTATTATTGTTATTATCGCCCAAATATTATTTTTATCGATGCATCCTACCTACAAATGCTAGTAAATAAATGTGTAAACTTAAAGAAGCCTTTTCCCCTCTATTTTCTCAGAACCCTATACTTTTCCAAACTAGAATAAACATGCGCAAATCCGCCTTGATTCTTTCAATATCGAAAACAAGTTGTGAATACTACTTGGATTACTTAAATCGAGTCGACAAAGATCTCCCGATTTTACAAGATGTTTTTCCCAAACTCCCTGCAAGAGACGAAGAGGTTATAGAATTTCACACTAAATTGTGCTCAACGATGCAGGGTAACAACTACCGATTTAAAGGTATCAAAGTGACACCCTTATCCCACGAAACCGTGCGTTCACTTCACGGAACAAAACCCATTTCTGTGCCTGTGTTCTCAAATTTTTTCCACGATAGAACCTTTTCGAAAAAAGAATGTCGTCTGCAGTACGTCGAACCTGCAATTTGCTTTAAGATTGGCAACACATCTAATTCAACAGCATTTGGAAGATGTATCTCCTACTGTCCTGCTATTGAGGTAGTCGGGACTCGTTTTCCCTTTTATCCTCCCTCAGTTAGTGGTTTCGCGTGCGATTTATGTAGCTGTGTTGGCTTCTCGGTCGGGACAGAAAACAAGCTTACCTCGAGCTCTATCAAAACTCTACCAGGCTACCATTTCGTCTTATTGCATGACGATGATCCAGTTCAGGTTGGATGTCTAAACTTAAGTACCGATGATCCGCTTCAGCTGATCAATTTAGCCCAAGCATATTCTTCTAAAATAGGATGCCCCCTTCAGGAAGGACATTTTGTTTTTTGTAGCGGCGTAAGTCCACGAACTCCTGTTGAGGTAGGCGATTATACAATTCGATGGGGCGAGTTTGGTACTGCTACCTGTTCGATTGTTGAATAAATTAATTGCGTTGTGGTTTACATATTTACTGACATTGCATTATTTCTCTGTATAAAAGAGACATGTTATTACGGTATTAAAATGCTTTTTCCCCTTTATAGCTGCATAATAAGCTAAAGAAGCTATTGTGATTTTAAAGAGAATAAATGTCAGTTGCAGATCAAGAAGGGATGGAAGACCTAATTCCATGTAATGATCAGTGTGGTGGGCATTATGAAAAATATCGCTTTGGTCAAACAGATAAGGAGGTGGAGGTCTTTGTTCCTTTAGAGAGCGATACCACTTCAAAGCAACTCAAAGTGTCCATCACTCCGCATGATTTGCATATCGCGGTAAAGGGAGTAACAATTTTATCGGGAAAGCTTTACAAGCCAATAAAAGCTACTGAAAGCACGTGGCTTATCCGGGACAGAGAATTGGTTTTAGTCTTAGTAAAAACTAATTTAAAATATGAAGAGTGGTGGCCTCTCGTAGTCGAAGGAGAGGTCCAGGTAGACATGAAAACACTCAAACCTCCGGAAGTCCATCTTTCGGAACTAGATGAGGGAGCTCGAGCTACAGTAGCTCGTATGATGTTCGATCAACAGCAAAAGCGTGCTGGGAAAGTCACAAGTGAAGAACTTATGTTCACACAATAGCGAAGAGGTGCCATTGAATTATATTACATTATTATTATTCGGTTAAACGACATATTAGCTACATTTAACTGCTTCGAGATGGGACACAAGTCGATGGATTGATTATTCTTTTCATTTTTTTGGATTTTTTGTCATCTGCATCATCTCTAATAGCTCGTAGCCCGACAATAAAAATGGAGAACACTATGCCCTCCTTGAGCCTTAGGGCTAAATTATTGGAGTCTCTTAACCCACCGACTGAACGCACGACGTGGTGTAAGGGTTCCCATTATAATCATTTTTTTCGGCAGTTAGAACAAGCGGAGGAAATACAAGCAGCAGAGATATTAAGGCATCATCTAGCACCTCGCACTCGAAAGAATAAGCGCAACTCTAGTTTGTGGAACGGCGAAAAAAAAATCGGTGACCAAAGCATTGAAAATCGAAATTTAAACACAAACAAGTCGGCGGGATCTGATGTCGAGGGTCAGGCCATTAAACAAGCGGCGGCTGGCCAAACTTTGCCCGCTTCCCAGAAATTATTACACAAGCAATGTTTTGATGCTAAAAGTCGTGCAGGTCCCATTGAGCAAAAAGAGAAAAGCACCTATAGAGTCTTAGGAAAAAACTGCCCGCACCAACCTCAGTCAAGGGTCTGCGATCTTTTAGAAAATTCATACAATAAAATGAAGCATGATAGCGCAGCAGCGTTTGTCTTCCCTCCTCTCCTTACACCCTTTAAACGTTCCTTCTTTCATTATTGTGATGAAAACGATGACCCTTAGCACATATTTTGTGCGCTGACGATCCAATGTATCCGAACTTTTCAGAAGCACCCCCTACTCACGGCACATTACATCATAAAAAGAACGATTTTTCTTCTTCTGAACAACAAATGATTGACGAATCTTTCCAGGAGAAGGTTAATGGGCCCCTGTTTTCTTTTTCTCTTGTCCCATCCGGGTGCATCATACCTTTTAGTACTACATCTATCATGTGGTATTGAATTCTTCAAAGATATACGGATGTGTAAATATGGCATTTACGTTTTTTATCAATGGACTTTAACGTTATTTTTATGTCTTTTATTTATATTTTTTCCCCTTTCTAATGTAATCTTTATCGACCGTCAGTTTGTATTTTCCACCATAAAAATAATCTGTCAGTTTTATGACTGCTGTTATCTTCATTCTATTTCGTGTAGACTGTCGCTTAATGTTGGCGACTTTAATTATTTTCACCTTCTGACATCTTCATACCTTTACATTAGTTCCTCGTATTTATACTTCAGAATGGGCAAAGTCCACGGCTCACTCGCTCGTGCCGGTAAGGTGAAGAACCAGACACCCAAGGTTGCCAAACAGGACAAGAAGAAGGCTCCTCGTGGCCGCGCACTTAAGCGTCTGAAGTACACTAAGCGCTTCCTTGCTAAGACCCTGAAGCCTGGCGAGAAGGTGCACATGAATAAGCAACCGCCGGGCAAGGCTGGCTAAGGCAGATGAGTCTATAGTGAAACGGAACAGTTTTCATTTATGCATCTTATTTTGTAAACAAGCAAACAGTAAATAAATAAAAAAATGTGCGAATGAAGAACCCATTAACGGAAATACACTTACCTTTGTATACCTAGAAGTATGTTATGTTGTTTCTTTCAGCGTTCCTTCTGCTCTCTTCTTTCCCCCTATTTTTTTCCACAAAAGCGAAGATCTTCAAATGGGCAAAGTCCACGGCTCACTCGCTCGTGCCGGTAAGGTGAAGAACCAGACACCCAAGGTTGCCAAGCAGGACAAGAAGAAGGCTCCTCGTGGCCGCGCACTTAAGCGTCTGAAGTACACTAAGCGCTTCCTTGCTAAGACCCTGAAGCCTGGCGAGAAGGTGCACATGAATAAGCAACCGCCGGGCAAGGCTGGCTAAAGCAGCTAAATCTTCCAGTTTTTTTTGTTATTCTTTTCGTGATTCGACATATTTATGCACTGCACTCTTATTTAAAAGAAATTCTATAAAAAAAATTTGCTTCTCTCATTTGGTATTTCCAAATACCTTTCTCCCTTATTGTTTCTAACTTTTTGGTTACATCTTTCATCACAATATATTGGATTCATGGGAAAAAAGGTTCAAATGAGATGGGGTGCTTAAATTCCAAATCGGTTTCAGGGAGGGGGAAAGAAAGATCAAATGGGAAGTCGCCCGGATCAGACACAAAGAATGCGACACTGAAGAAAACCACTAACAAGTCGGGAGCTTCATTAACAAATGATGGCATGCAGGCACAAGATAGCCCCTCTCTGATGAATCACCATGGCTCAGCGAACTCTTTCGAACAGTTTTTGCGCTCGGTGTTGGAGGGGGTAGAAAACTTATTCTGTAGCCTGCCCGATTCACAGGCTGTGAAGAAGGTGGTCGCACTAACTTTCATGAATTCATGCGTGGAAGTTACCCGGACAAAGTTCCGCCTGAAGTTTGACGTTATAATAGAAATGGTTGGTACACTGACTCGCACCCTAAAGTCAAATCTCTTATATGGATCCTTAGAAAATGTGGAGGAGCGCACAATGGATGATAGCTTCTCGAGGATTCTATTAGCGTGGTACGTTAATAATCCAACGTTCGAAAAGGTCATATCTCCTGAGGCTGGCCAAGCTGTCTTAGACACCCTGTATATTCGTTACACGACGACCAAACCGGTTACCTTTGAAGACATCCTTCGGTTTCAGTTCCACTGGGTACTTCTTAATCAAGCTGCCGTAGAGGTATATTACAAGATTTCAAGGGGGAAGGATCTCGTATCCATTAAGCAACTAGGAAACTTTCTGCGCGATGTACAATGCATCGAAAATACTGATCACCAATTAATGGAAAAGTTCAAGTACCGCTTCGGAGGTGGTATCCACAAGTACAACTTCGCTAGCTATAACGGAAGTGTCTTGACTAACAACGCGATAGATCCGGCACGGACATCGGATATATGGCAAGATATGACCCAAGGCTTCACGCATTACATGATAAGTTGCGCTCGTATTGAAACTTTCAATGATCTGAAGCGGTCCATGAACGGTTCAGGCAGGGCTCTTGTGATGACCATCAAGAAAGGTGATGATGGGACAATTCACTCTGGGTCTTGTCCTTTGCAGACTATTTTAGATTATATCAAAAAGAATGCATTCACCACGAATACGTATCCTATTATTCTCTGCTTTTTGCCGAGTCCTAGCTTCCCCATAGAATTGCAGGACGAAGTGGCTGTGCTTTTAAACGAAACGCTTGGTCCCATGCTTGCCAAGGGCCCTATCTTTGAGGGTGCCATTATTAATGACCCCAAGTACAATCCAAGTGCTCTGCGCAAGAAGGTCCTTGTTATGGTGACTCAGTGCGCACTGAAGCCATTTATCGGCTTCATGGTAGCGGATATGCACAAAGATGGACTGGGCGTGCGCGTGGCGCACGTTGTGGAAGGGACTCCAGCGGCGAAAAGTGGACTGTTAAAGGATGACTGGCTCACTCATATCAACAACATGCCCATCAAAAATAAAAAGCACCTTCGAGAATGCCTATTGAATCTAAAAGTTGGCGAGGATTTTACAATAAAACGCGAGAACTTTAGTGAGATAAAAATAGTAGTCGGTGGGATTGTCGATTCTGACGATACATCCGCATCACCGGCTCTTTCAGCTATCACCTTCTTTAGATTTGCATCAGGGAAGGACTATAAACCCTGCGACGTTGAGATGATTAGCATGGATAAGATTCCATCTCTGTATAAGAAAAATTGTGATACATTCTGGAATCATTTCGGCTTTGTCAGCCTCAACTCAGCCTCAGATGGTGCAACGAGCTACGAGGGCATGTGCTCGAACGTGGGAATTCAGTTTATTGACGTGGATAACAGCGAGAGCTCGGTTGCGTGGTCGATTGCTCGCTTCATTGACAACGGGCAGTGCGGGTATTTGCTCAAAACGGACGCCGATGCCAACACGACAACGGACCTTGTCATGAAAATCATTTGTGGGCCGCGGTCGATGAGTTGTCCGCCTCTCTCTCATATGACCGTCACTGTCCACGGCAACGGAACGGTAAGGAAAAATGGCAGACAACTCACATTCACTGGGACAAATGTCAGGACCATTGTGATGTTGAACATGGTCTTTGGAAACGATTGCGAGGAGCGGAGCTTCACTACATCATTCTGTCCATTGCTGATACGACCCGGGTATCGTGCCCTCCCTTCCTTTACTACGGGCGATAAGTGTCCCCCTCAATGTCAAGTCCACGGCGTCTACGTCTTCTCTAACCGTTAGCTGCGGCGTCAAGTGTCTTCCGCTGGAAAACGGAAGAACGCTGAAAGTTTTTAAACTTTTCCAATAATACTATGAGGTTTTTTTTGATCATCATCGTAAAGGGAGGATCCTCTATTACCGAGCTCTCTTTCTCGAGCAGACAATAAGCGCGCGTAAACTGATCGGGGATGATTGTAACAGCCTTTGTGGATATTTAACAAAAAAATCAAAAGAAAGTACGCATAGTATCCTGGGGTAGAGGGATGCATTCGAAAAAAAGAAAAAAATGACGATTTGCTGATGAGAAAATTATGTCAAGCATATTTTTGGAGAGTAGCTGTTTTTATAATCAATGCTCATAATATATAAACACCGTCGTGATTGGATCATTGGCATTATGTATACACATATGTATTTCATCGTCTAGAGATCTTCAGGTAAATAGTTGGTATAGTAGCAGCGTATTGTTTATAAATCATGAAGCGGAAAGTGAGTGAAATCCGCTGTATAAAATTAAATTACACTTAATTTCGTGGATACGGCAAAATAAGTATTATATCGATCGAGTCACAATTTTTTTTCAGCAGCGTTTCTTGTCTCTCTTGGACTTTTTGCAGTTATTTTTTTGTAACATAACTGCCCTTTAATAGAAGTAGAGTTCTTTATAAATGAAAATAATGGAGATCAGCGCGTATATTCAAAAAGGGCAAACAATAATGATAATAAGATAGAATATCTATTAAACAACAAAATTATGTCCCTGAATTATTTTGTTGTCTCAATAGTTTGCAATTAGCTAATGCTTTTGGGAAACTGGGGTTGCATCATGGTGTTCATAATCTTCAATGCGTTGTATTGTAATAAGTGATATATATGTATTTGTGTATGTATATATCAGTGTAATGTTTGTATTCATGTCTCTAGTCTTGAAATTTTCCTTTTGCCGTTGCACTTCTTGGGGGAATAGGCTTAGATGAGATTTTTACCGTCTTACGTTTTGTCTCGGGATGCTTCGTAGAACATGCAAACAGTTTTTGGGGTACACGCCCATTAATCCAGATACTTCACCTATGATAGCCTACAGCCAGTACCACTGGCATTACAACCTTCCGCAGTGTATGGAGCGTCCACACAGCGTCAACCGGACCCTTCCCGCACCTTTCCAAAGCACGCATAGCTGTGTTAATAAATACCGTGGTGTGTGGGTTCCAACGGATATGGACCCTGCTTTCCTTGTCGCCTTAGAGCCGCAGCTAAAAAAGTTGCCTCACGGCAGGTGTGTTCCGAAGACCCCTGTGGCGGAGGTGGTAATAGATTTCACAAAGTTGGCTCCACTCATCGACGACAAAGGCGCAAAAGATGCGTGGCTTTCGAAAATATTTCAGCATTGCGGCTTCCAACGATGCGGTGATCAAGCGATGGAATTGTGGAAGCAATTCTGTGTGCCACGTTTCATGGAAGATACGGAAAAGCCTCCCCTTCCATTAGTTAGCGCAATTCTCTTTTGTTTTAGCAAGTCAGACCACGTTGGATGGAAGCCTATATTCAAGAAGTCCTTGAAGCATGGGTGGAACTACACTCCATTCTTTGACACCCCCCAATGGAGCTACCTACTGAAAAGCGTCGGGAGACAGGGTGACGAGGAAGGGGTACAACTGATCTTGGAGGAGATGTTGGACGTGCAGGCAGATTTGGATCGAATAGCGGCTCGATCGATCGTTATTGCGCTAAATGCTGTGAAGAGTGCGGCTATTTACAACTTCATCAAAAAGTATCTGTTTCATTTTGGAGAGCGCAAAGTGAAGTATCTGCGTATAACATACTCTGATTTGCGCGGGCATGGAGCCGCCAAACTTCGGGTTCCCCTTGTGGAAAATGATGCGATGTATTACCACGTGTGTTGGCATGCTAGTATTCGCCTACCAAGGCAGTTTTCGCCCCGGCAGCTATACTTTGACTATACTCCATCTACCGTTGCTGCGAACGCACACAGCCCAAACGCCAGGATTGATGATATTATCAAGGATAAGATTGAAAAGTGGAAGACAGAGGGCCTCCTTCCAGAAGATTACGTGCACGAAGATCGTGTGTACGATCGCACCGCCGCGTTCAAGAATGTTTCACGACTGGAAAAGTGGAAGAAGATTCCACGATTGGTCAAAAGCAGGCGTTTAGGCTACACCGGTGACTAGAGGCTGCAAAAGATTGGTGGGGAGTTGGTGTATGCAAAGGTCATATCTAGCCCGTTTTGATATCGCCAATGTAAGAGGGATTTCTGAAAATGCAACTGAGGTGTGCCTACGTCAATTACTTGAGCACTTTTGATAGTTTGTTCTTCCTCATGGTAGCTTTTTATCTGTTATGACATGTTTAATTATTATTATTCCTTCTTCCCTTTCTATGTTACCGTTTTTCTGAGTGTTAAGTTGGAATGTTTCGCTCTATTGTACTGTGCTCAACATCATTACATAATTCAACCCCACTAGTAGAAGGGGCTCTTCAGCTTTATAAGTTGTACCTGGCACACTGCAATGCAGCTTCAGATGAAAATACAGAAGCATGTAACGCGATCGAAGATGAATTTTTAAAGGAGGTTGAAGCGTTTCGGCCTTTCTTTACTATGTCTGCCTCTTTGGAAGTGGCGCAACAGTACTCTAAGCAGATACACCGCTCTCTAAAGTATTTTGGACTTCATGATGATCCACTCACGCGGCAGCTGGATCAGCTTTTGGGTCGCGAAAGTATGCGAGAGACCGCGCAGGGTATATTTAAAGGTGTGAAGCCCAGTAACCCGATTTTGAGAAACCAGACTTTGTCGATGGCGCTGACTTCCTTAGACGAGCGAGTGGAAACAACCTTACCCAGCGAATTACCGAATCCCCCTAAGATTGATCAGGCAACCCCGCTCCGTCCGGGTGCGGTTCGTGTGCCGCTCCGCTACCGCGGTCACTGGGTCCTACAGGAACCTGAAATTGTTATCACGAAAAGAGAGCGCCGTGAGGATCCCTGGTAATTGTAAAAATCGGCTTGAGTGCAATTTTTTCGTATACTGTATTTCTGACGGTGTCGTTCACATTTACATTATACAAAAATATATGAATCTGCTTGAAAAAACTGCCCGTTGTATGAAGCTGTTATTGTTACTTGTTTGCTTCACTTATTGTCTTTTTACGTCTGAATCATTCAAGAAAGTTAGCCCATGAGTTAGGCAAAAAATGGGCAACATTGACGATCCCATTCCCTTATTGTTGACTTCTGGTGCCCCGATCCTGTTGTCCCACTGCGTGCTGGATAGGCCTAGTAAAAGTAAGGATGAAGAAGGGACTCCTGTCATACTCGGCGACGTAGGCTCTTCCGATGCGCATCACTTTGCGCCATGCAGCATTGTCTACAGTGATGCCGGGCGGCTTAAACTTCAGTCCTACGTCATTGTACAACGTGGGGCGATTGTGCGGCCACCGCTACGTCCTTTGGTGAACCAAATGGTGGCGCAGTCGGTCGTGTCTGTAGATATTGGGCATTTCACCATTATTGGGGAAAAAACCGTTTGCGAAGCGGCGGAAGTCGGCAATTTTGTGCGCATAGATGAACAGTGTGTGATCGGAAGTCGTGCCCGAATACCCGATGGAGTGTGGATTAGGCGGCGGAGCTGGATTCCACCGGATGCAGTGCTGACGCCGTGTACGATCTATGAAGGGAGCCCCGCGGTGTCTCTTGGCCGCGTCGATTACGACGCGTACCGCCTTCAACAAATGGAGTTTATACGGGAGTATGGAAATTGGTAACATTTCATGACATAGCTATGTATCTGTGTTTCCCCTGTCCTTTTTCCAAACAATATCTAGGCGGTTAAATTAGATTATGTAATATATATATATTGCATGTACATACTAGTGGGGTGTACTTATTAATTCTCTCTTCGCGTTCAAACCCGTGTATCATACTTTTCACACACATATACGCATGTCTGCATAAGATTTTGTCACACAAAAGAAAACCAATCAGAACGCAGGTCCTTCGTCATTTTTTTTCAAGGCGGATTCCAGCGAGAATGTCTCACAAGGCTACAACGGATGTAAACTCCATCATGGCGGAGATTGCGCAGCTTAAACAGCTATTGGCTGAGAAAGAAGTGCTCTTGTGTATGAAAGGTGGTGCTGTTTCTAAAAAAATCGAAGAAAAAGGGCCAGGAGAATAAGATCGAAACCGAGCCAGTTCAGGGCTGCCGCGACTTCCCACCAGAGGAGATGCGCGTGCGCAACTACCTGTTCAACGCATTTCACACAACGGCACGGATTTTTGGCTTCGAGGAGTATGATGCGCCAGTGCTGGAGTCCGAGGAGCTCTACATCCGAAAGGCGGGCGAGGAAATCACGGAGCAAATGTTCAACTTCGTCACAAAGGGCGGCCATCGCGTGACGTTGCGGCCGGAAATGACCCCCACCCTCGCCCGCATGCTCCTCGCCAAAGGGCGCTCCCTTCTGCTCCCCGCGAAGTGGTACTCTATCCCGCAATGCTGGCGCTATGAGACGATCACGCGAGGTCGTCGGCGCGAACACTACCAGTTTAATATGGACATCGTTGGGGTGAAAAGCATCACGGCAGAGGTGGAGTTGGTGTGCGCCGCCTGCTGTGTGATGGAGCAGCTGGGCCTCACAAGCAAGGATGTAGGGATTAAGGTAAACTCCCGCAAAGTTCTGCAGTCCTTTGTGACACAAATCGGTGTCCCACCTGAGCTGTTCCCTTCCGTTTGCGTCGTCGTGGACAAAATGGAAAAGATGCCTCATGAAGAGGTGGAACTGGAACTGTCGAAGCTCGGGCTCTTGCCTAATGTTGTGGACACCATCACAAATACCCTTAGTATGAGATCTCTGGATGAAATCGCCGATAAGATCGGCGCTGACCATGAGGCAGTTATAGAGTTGAGGAGTTTCTTTAAATTGATTGAAGCATACGGCTACGCCGATTGGGTCCTCTTTGATGCCAGCGTAATCCGTGGCTTGGCCTATTACACGGGTATCGTGTTTGAAGGTTTTGATAGGGAGGGCAAGTTTCGCGCTATTTGTGGTGGCGGACGATACGATAATCTCTTGTCACTTTACGGTAGCCCTAACCCAATACCATGTGCCGGCTTCGGTTTCGGAGATTGTGTCATTGTGGAGCTCCTAAAGGGAAAGAATTTACTGAATTCAACCACACAGAAGATGGAAGACGTGGTTATTCCATTTGATGAGTCCATGCGTCCTGCTGCGCTCAAGGTGCTCAAAGTTCTTCGTAATCAGGGTCGCTGCGCGGATATTATACTGGAAACAAAGAAAATTGCCCAGTCCTTTAGCTTTGCTGACCGTGTTCGCGCAGACCGTGCGGTGCTTGTAGCCCCAGATGAATGGTCCAGGGGCGAAGTCCGAGTAAAAATGCTGCGGGAGGGAGAGGGAAAAGAGTCGAATGATCGCGGAAAGACGGTGAAGTTCGATGATCTATAAGTTAATATTTCTGTTTTTTCTCGCTATCGTACTTTTCTTTCTATTATCTTTTTTTATTAATCAGAATTCAATGAAATCTGGTTTCTAGTGAAAATATTCGACTAAGGTTCTATTGCACGCTAATCTTTCCACTAAGTTCATTAAGATATCTTTGATCGTAGGAAAAACTACCTGGGTTTTCTTCTGTTCGTGCGCATCGTGAGTCATAACCACATTGGAAATGGGAAAAGGCTTCATCCTTGTGAAATTGCTCTTTTTTTTGATACCATGAATTTTTTTAGACGCTTGTGTGAAAAGAAAAAAATAAAAGGGATTTGTTTAAATAGAAATGGGGGAATTCGAGGTCGATGTAGGCCTACTCACCATTACGGATACCCTTGTTGTGAGTGGCCCTATGCGTAGAGAGGAAGAACTAATGGAATCGTGTAAAAAAGCCCTCAAGGTGCTCCTAGGCGAGTTTGAAAGCCTCCCTGTGGAAGCTAAGAAAGGCAAATTTGATGGTGTTATCAAACTCGTAAAGCTTCCCCAGCCGGCTATGAGGCTTCCACGTGAGAAAGCCCCACCGAAACCAAAGCCCCTCACTGCCTGGCAAAAGTTTGCCCTCAAAAAGGGCATTAACATTCATCGAAAGAAGTCTAACCGTGTCTTTGACGAAGATAGACAAGAATGGAAAGATAAGTGGGGTAAACGTGCACGTGAGGATAAGGAGAAGTACGATTGGTTGCGCGAAGTGAAACCAGGATACATGCCTTCTGAAGAGGGTGGAGATCCGTTCCTGGATGACCGTCGGGCCAAGCAAGCACGTCTAGAGACACAGAAGAAGAAGCAAGAGCATAATAAACGTCGCTCCGACCACATCGCGCAAGCGCAGAAAGAGGTCAAGCACCTCGAGGCTGCAGCACGCCACCTGACTACCGCATCCAAAGGGAAATTCGAATTAGGGAAGCCGTTACGGAGGAAAAACAAAATGCCCAAATAAACTTAACACGAAGGGTTGAATCTGCAGTTTACTCTTCATACATTGTAACAGAAGAGTTTTTACTTAATCAAACTACTGCGAATTTTATAAGAACTAAACACGACTAAGATTCGATGCTTCATTGCTACTATTTGTCATCTTACAAAATGGATAACTAATCAGTGAGTTAACGCTTTCTTTGGACTTCCTCTATTCTATTGCAACGCTCTTTCTCCACCCTCTATCTATTTAGGTAATTATTTCTTCAGAGCTCATTTTACGGCCAATTTACAAGGTCCTCAAACCAACCCAAGTATCTTTTCTTGGACTAAAAAATTTAAAATTTCTCACTTATTACGAAACATATGATGTCTATGAATAAACTTCTCCAGTATCTCTGATTTGCCATGTGATTAAAAACTTATTCACGTAGCTTTGACTGACGTTTCTTCTGCTCCTTCCCTCTTCCTATATCTTTTGGGTTGCAAGGTGGTGCTGCATGTATGTGTGCTCTCTGGGAGCGACCCTTGAAGATACATGGTGCCTGATAAGAATGATTCTAAAGTATAAAACAGAGGAAAAAGAGCGCCCTTCAATTATGTAATCTCGAAATGGATCTTACGCTTCCTCGCGCGGAAGAGGAAGCAGACAAAATGTGAGGAATATATCGCACTGCAATCTCATCATTGACTACTTTTCTTGTTGACTGCACTTTTCTCTATTCTATCCCCCTTAGGATTAAAGTACTAACACTTAAAATAGTAGGAAAAAATAATCCCCGCTGGCTTTCTCGTGTCCTTGCAAGCTTTACACCAATTTTAAAACAACATAAAATAAATATGTGCAACCCTAGTAGCACTACTTTTACGTTAGAGGATATTCGTGAACTATTAGCAAAAGATAAAAGGCGCTGTTTGGTTATTATCCATGGCCTTGTGTGCGATCTTACTAATTTCGTCAACAAGCACCCCGGCGGTGCTGATGTTCTTTTTCGAAATAATGGTAAAGACGTCACATCTGTCTTTAACGCCCTGCATAGTCGGAAAACACGGGGCACTGTAAAGGAATGGGCAATTGGAATTCTTGCGGATTCACTTTCTGAATTGGCTCCTTCAGGCAATGGTCCGCAAGTACAAGGGGGGAAATGAACAATATAAGTGTTAAATAGAGCTCTCATTCAGGGGTGTGTGTTGGTAAAACCTATTTTCGTCTCGAAGAAATTGGCCTATCTTATAGTACTCGAGAAGGAAAAAGAAGGTGAAGGTGATAGACTCGAAAAACAGTTAGTTATAGATTTCCAAATTTATGTATATTAGTATCTTGGGGGCTAGCCAAAGTTAAATGATAGTCCATTTGTGTTTTACAAGGTGCAACCATAATTTTGCACCCTACCCCTCATTTGTCTATGTACTGACAAATAAATGTATTGGCTTTATACTATAATATCTTGTCAAAAGTTAAAAGCATGAGTCATCTTAGGGGTTTTAAAGAGGTGAGGAATGTATTGATCACTATTTTTAACAAAAGATTGGAGTTCATGAAAGAGCGCCAATTTTGGTATGTGAATTTTTAAGAGACCTCGATGTTTTTATTATTATTGTTGAATTTTAAGATTTGAAATAAAATCAAAACGGTTAAAAGAACTTATGTGTGATCTATATGTACTATTTAAATGTAAGTCCTCTTGGAGCTGCCCAACCTTGGCCGGATCGTTATGGCGCTGATTCTGTTGTGATACATAAGAATTTAAACAAAGCTCCACACGTTATTGGTATGCAAGGGGATTTATTCTTTCTATGGGAAAATAAAAGCACATTTACATTCATATATATGAACAGGTATATGTAACACCGCATTTTAATGAATACATAGCATTTGATGCAGGGGGAAAATGAATAATAATGATTTTACTCGACGGATTGTCGGCATTTACAACGATTACCATGCAAAATAATGGCAATAATATTGCCACTGTCCTTTTTTCTGCTTCCCCATACTCTTTGATTTGCGATAAATCTTTGTTGTTTAACGTTATATATGCATGCATATTGATGTTAAATAACGTACTTTTTCGAAATGTGATGCTCCTATTTTAATCAACTTATTTTGTACTCCTTTTTTGTATTTCAATAAGCTTTTGGTTATCTCTTTCCATAATTTAGTGTGAGCTCAATCCAAAAATTTTCTGTGCTGCCTTCCTAATCCTCTTCAAGGTTGTAGAGGGTGTCCGCGCCAGCAAAAGCGAAAGGGGCCCAAAATATTGGAGTAGGAAAAAGAACGGCCATAATTTACTCGTTATCTCTTTAGCAAATCCTACTTTAGAACACCTATTTTATACTGATAATAGGGTAGTTCCACTTATCAAAGCAAAGTTGTCTCTCTTTTTTGTGTGATTTTTTTGTAATTTTGTTAAATAAGATTTTTTATTTTCTACTGATTGAGGGAGAACTTTTTAGTCACTAGTCTATCTCTTAAATTCTGAAAATTAGCTTCTCTTTCTGTTGCTGTTATTGTGTTAATTTCTTCCTCGAAAATTGACGTGGCATGGAACACGATCAGCCGCTGTGTGTAGCCACTGTCAGAGGCACGTCAGACCTAGACAGCGCAGGGCTCGCATCCTGTAATCGAACAGTGCGATCTGGTGGCGCCTCCCCATGCCGTATCATTAAACCCAAGCCGACCTGTGGTATTCAACTATTGCAATTGGACGCCGAGAACTCAGGTTCACTATATTTTTTGGGTCTGCCAAGCTCCACAAGCGACCACTCGGTTAGTGAAGTGTGCAGCTCATTGCATAGTTTTAGCTCAGACAACCCAAGAGGCGCTCAACTGGCGCCACTTTCGGAGTGCAAAGGCCGACAAGCGCAAGCAGGGGGTGCATTGGACGGAACAACTAAGGGCACCCGCAAGCGGTGTCATCATTCGCGCTGCGGCTGCATGAGGGCATCTAATAAAGGTCTCAGCATCTCCAGCCGCAGCAAAAATAACTCTATGTACAACTCGTTAGAGACGTACTCCTTAAGCGTCTGTTCAGGGCCGTTTTCATTGCATTCGGTGAAAAGCGCTTCCTGCATGCCGGTCTTCGAAAGTGTCACAAGCTGCAGTCTCACTTGTTTTGCCGATTACTCGTCGTCGCGCATGAACGGAGCAAACTGGCCCCGATGCAACATGGCGCGACAGCCAGCGATGAGTGGGTGCTCTGACAGCTTTGCTAGGCGCTACAGCGATTCCCCGATGCCGCAAGCGGATCGAGCAAACCTTCGTAAGCATTCCAACAAAGCGTCTAGTCTCGAACATGCGATGGAGCAATCGGATGGCGTACAGAGTGTGTTACCATATAGTCCACGATGGCAGCAGTCGTTGACTGGGGAAAAATTACCGAGCTCTCAGCACTCTACTCTACAATGCCAGAGGCCGATCTCGCTAGCCCTCTTTCCCCAGGGCACTGCAAAGGGTAGCGCCTATCCTTTGAACGAGGATTTGGCTACGCTGAAAGACCACACAGAAGTCATGGATCCCAGCGATATGACTCTCTGTACGAACCCCAGGGAGCCTACAAGCGGTGAGGATTTTATAGAAAAAAAAGACAAGGGTACAAAGCAGAGATTATCTGACGAAATCCGTACCGGCGGCTCTTCGGCCTACGCTACAGACTCTTCGACCGAGGATAAGCTCTGGCGCGTGTGGAAAGCCAAAAAAGAGGTGCGTGTTGGTAGGGGGAGCTCCGGCGATGTGTACCGTGGAATCGACTTGGATACGGGTCGCACTATTGCGATCAAGGAGATTCTTGTTCCAAAAGACTTTTCGAAGGATATGGAGAAACAACTCCAATTGCTGGAGCGCGAGATTAATGTTATGCGAAAGCTTCGACATCCTAATATTATAAATTATTTAGGAGCAGCGCGTCAAGGTAATTCTATTAACGTCTTTATGGAATACGCTCCCAGTGGTACTTTGGGGGATCATCTAACATGTTCGGGCCCCCTATCCGAAGAACAGGCGCGTCACTTCACCAAACAGCTCCTGTCTGGGCTTCAATATCTGCATGATCAGCGCATCGTGCACCGAGATTTAAAAGGGGATAACCTCTTTATATACAACGGCGATCTTCTCAAGCTTGGTGACTTTGGCACAAGCAAGGAGCTGGTCACGACACTCATTACGGACTCCGTCGCGGGGACTCCGAATTTTATGGCGCCTGAGGTAATTGCTTGCAGCGGTCATTCATACGCGGCCGATATCTGGTCTGTGGGCTGTTGTGTAGTGGAGATGCTTACCGGGAAGCCGCCTTTTTCCTCTTTGGATAACCACATGGCGGTGATGTTCGCCATCATCAAAGGGAAGATGAGCGACGAGATACCAGCGCACTCCTCGGCTGCCGCAAAGGATTTCTTCAGGGCCTGCACGCAGCATGAGCCTAAGGATCGGTCTTCCGCACAAGAGCTCCAGAACCACCCTTGGATACTTGGCGATAAATCCTTTAAAAGTAGTTCTGATGTTGATGAGACGCCGCGCGCGCTGAAGAAGACAAAGAAGGCACTGCCTAACGCAAATAAGAAGAGTGTCACGAGGAGCCGCAAGCACGCGAAGAAGCCTCATCGCACCATCATCCCGCCCCTCCCGGAAGCGCGTAACGCTGCAGGGCTGAGTTCCGTGCCGGGCGCGTCTAAACGGCAGAAATCCCTTGCCAAGGCCACTAGCCCTATGTTGGTTCACTTGCCAGGAACTGGCTCCTCCGGGGTGGCGGATTTAGAGTACACTGATGTGGATGCCACTAGCAGTGATAATATCTCTTCACGCATAGTCGAGGCAAATCTCACGACGACGCACCACACTGTCAAGGGACGCGTTTCAGGGCCAACTGGCTGCTCCACAGAGTCTATGGATCTCTCATCACCAAGAAGCATTCGCTCACAGGTATTTCCGGGGCCAAAGGCGTCAGAATTTAGTATGGATTCCTGTGCAAAGCTACCTTTGCGTGGGATCCCGTATTCCAAGAGTAATTGTTGTGACGCAGTGACAAAATTTAGTAGCTGCTTGAATAGTAAGACGAAAAAGGCACCCCTCAGTCGCTGGATGTGAATATTCTACAAGGGTGTGGTACGTACGTCATTTCTGATTCCCTCAATTCTCACAAAAGTAACTATTCTATGAAATTGCAAATACAAACCTCGAGAGGAACACAATAATTCGAAATTCCAACAAACATGCCCTCAAAAACAATCTGAGCGATGTGTGTGGTGTCTGTAGGCTGTCTCTCTGCGCAGTATTGCTGACCAATATTTTTGCAAAGTTGAAACTATACCACTCGTCCGACGCGCATGATATAAGTATGAAGCTGGCTCTAGATGTAGCTGTTATATATCATGCATGCAGGAGTAATCACGAAAGGCTGCGGAAGTCGACTAGAATTTGATGGAACTCCCGTTAGTACTTGTTTCATTCGTCAGCTATGTTGTAAGTTTTACAGAGAAAAAGGAAATGTAAAGGGAAAGAAATACTTTGTCATTATTTTAGATAGTGGATTGATTTTCTGAACTTGAATGTTGTGCCACCTCTTTTTAAATTAATTAGTTTTCTTCTGTCTTCAACTCATAGTTTGTATGGGAAGCTTTTTAATCCCTAAGTTGTCTAATTACCGTTAATTTCTGATTAATTAGCATAATGTGGTCGATTACGTCGGGGTTGATATTGACGTTCTTAGTCATTTGAATTATTTTTCTTGAATTCGATAGCAACAATTTGCCTCTCTTCTTGACGATTTGAGCAGGTTCACTCTGTGTGCTATTGTCATACTTTTTGAGAACATTCACCCTAATCGAAGGAGATCATTTCAAGTATGTGTAGCTTAGATTTACAAGTCATCGTTGTTATTTAAATTAGCTTCCGATTTAATTTATTCTTTTCTTATCTTAATGAATACAAGAAAGCGTATTTAACTATCTATTAGAGGAGTCACTTTATCTCTCGGAATACGCATTACCCTTGCAAAGTATCCTATAATTTATTTACATTTTATAATCCCTTTGCAATTCGAATCCTTCCCCATATATACATTTTTAATGTACTTTTAAAAGAACTGCAGGAGGGTGTTTTTATCGTGTAAAGGCTTGTAATTTTATAAGCGGTTGATTGTTATGCAGAGTTTAGTCGAATATATGCTATGCCGTGCTTGCGGTTTACAACATTTTCTATTACTTATTATTATTGTTTTACGATAGGCTTTAAGTTATGGCTTATAATGGAGCAATTCTTTTTTTTTTACCTCACATTTACTTCTTTGCTATGCTTTTGGATCATTTTTATTTCTTTGAAATAATTCAACCTTCTTACCAAGACATCTTGCAATGTTGATATTCACCGCAATGCGTGGAATGTAAGTATATATGAATATCACTTTGATGCTATTGGAAACTTATGGTACATATCCTTTCAGAATTTGTTCTGCTTTATTCAAGCTTAGCTGTTTTACTACATATCATCCTACATATAGCAACATCCTTAGTCTCCCTTCGTTGGCTACAGGGCGAATAAAAAAACTAACATACAAAAAGAAGCCCCTTTTAGTGAGTTTGCACAGCTCTGTGGACAGGACCCTGCGAAAAGGATCTTTTTTGTTACTGGGAAGGCTAGCCTTGCATGCTAGTATTTTCACTACTGAATGCCAGCTGGTGGTGAAAATTACTATAAAATAACTCATGCCTTTGAGAGACGTCTCAATGTACCACTTCTTCCGGGGCTTGCTACGGTCGGCCGTTTTTTCCATTCAACCGTAGAGTCCACCGCGGCTCTCTCAGCCGCTCGCATCCCGCCTCCGGCGCCCTGCTTAGCCTGTGCGAGTACCGGGCAGAGGGTTATTTTGCACAATAACAACACGAACACCGCCGCTGCCAAACGATCGGCGAAGCGCGGCGAGTCCCTCAGCTCTCCTTTTGTGCCTGGTGAGGTCACAATGTCGACTAGCAGCAGCGAAGGTTCCCTGCACGTGCTCAACTTCGGGAAGGAGCCGGTGGCGCTCGCGGCCGCGCCATTCAGTGATGCAGCGCCCAGGCCATGTCAACAGCAGGATTTCCTTCTCTTCGCGGCTGCCACTAGTCTCCTGGCCTACGACGTGGTGCGGGGCCAGCAGGTCTTCCATCGGGACATCGAGGACGGGGTGCGGGCGGTCATCTGTGGGCCCGTGGCGGCCGCCCACCCGGCAGAGGCGCTGGCTCTCGTCGGCTCCAACTGCAGCGTCTACGGGTTCGACTGGCACGGTGCCGAGAGGTTCTGGGCGGTCACTGGCGAGGAGGTCAGCGCTATGGCGCTACTGAGATGGGGAGGGACATCAGGGGACGGCGCCGGAGAGACCTGTGCGCTGTTAGCCGCCTCGGAAGATCACGAGATACGTATCTTCAGCGGCGAAGAGGTCATCGCGAGCATCCTTGAGGCGGGCCGGGTGCGCCAGCTCGTGACGTCTGGAGGAACCAGCTGCGACGCCGCCACTCCTTCCGGGCGCTTCGCCTACCTCCTCGACAACGGCACGGTCGGAGTGTATCAGAAAACTCAGCGGCTGTGGCGCATCAAAAGCAAGCACACGCCGGTGGCAGCCGCCTTCTGTGACGTGGACGATGATGGTATGGAGGAGCTAGTCATTGGCTACGACAGTGGCCGCGTGGAGGTGCGCAGCGATGTTCGGACTGGGAGTGGGAGCAGAGGTGGAGAGGTGCTCTATCGCGGCACATACGCCGCCCCTGTGGCTGCTGTTTTCTCCGAGGACTACCGACAGGACGGCAGGCCTATTCCTTTAGTGTGCACAGTGGATGGTGTCTTGCGGGGACTAACGCTGCCGACGTCAAAGCTGGAGGAAGCTGACGAGGTTAGGAGCACACAGATGCTTGCGTCGTTGTTGCAACAACAGCGACTCCTGGAGGCCCAACTGTCGGATATCGAAGAGCAGCTCTTAATTCACGAAAAAGGTGAGCAGGATGTAACGCTTCCAGAGGCGGGAATACGAGTCCTCCACTCGGTGTGCTATCGGTGGGGGTGCAAAATGTTGGAGATTGTTCTCCGCCTTCAGAATGCCCCTGAGGATGCCGTTATCCAGAGCTGCGTGCTGAACACCGACAACACGAATCTCTCTAAGGAGGGCAGTGACGCCATTTGCTTCTACGCGGACAATCCCGCTGGCTTCTTGGTCCTCCCAGTGGTTTTCACTAAGAACGTCGCCACCGTGGTCACTATACTTGTCGCGGTCGGTAGTGCGTTTGCCGGGAACTATCAAGTTTATGATCTGTCTTTTCGAATTCCACCCTTTATAGCATTCCAGCCACGCACTCTGCGGCCAGAGAACTCCTCAGTTCAATTGGACTTGCCTCCCTCGCTACCTACTGGTTACGTAGAGCTGTCCTATAGCGAGAATCTTAAAATAGATGCGCTGGAGACATGGCTGCGGGAAAACTTCTGTATTCCTGACAAGTTTCCACTATCCAGCTCAGACAGCCACGCCAAATTAGCGCTGCGTGCCGATCTTGTGAGTGCACGTGGCGATGGCCCGTTAGTGATCGAAATCAACAATTCTGAGGGGGTCTCAAGACCATCACTGTACGCGCAGACTCCATGGAGTGCTGCGCCGACGTGGTCACGTCACTAGGTGCGGATGTGGTTGGTGGGGTTGCGGAAAAGGGCGCCTTTCCGATTCAAGTCGGGTGCGACTTCCCAGGGGAACTAGAGCGCTTGAGGGAAGTGCTCCTGCGAGTTGAAGCCTTCGACACTGCCCGTATGACGCTGGCCGCAGATATGGCTAACGCGGCTGCTACCGTGAAGATGCTCTTGGTGCGTGCTGAGGACGCACGATTGCTGGGCGACATGGTGAACATGAAAAAGGCCTACACCTCCCTCTACAATGTAAACAGCGAACTTTTAGATGAAAACACAATACGTCTTAACAACTACAGGGAACTGAAGGTTGCCTTAAACGAGGTTAATTGCTTTATCCAATGGGCAGGAAGGCTGCGTTTAGGACCCGAAAGGGCGAAAGTGATTGCATTATGCCGGAACACGTTCAAAGAAGGGCGAATTACTTCATTAATCGAAATCATTCGTTCCGGATCTACATAACGTAACAAGTGGTAAAACCTTCACTTGGGAATCCACCTTGTAACTCCTATTGATTGTATCATTGAGAAGAAAAATAAAAAAGGACTAAAGGAGGAGTTTTCCCATATGTGGTGGTAATTTATTGCATGTACACATGTGGCAAAGCCATTCATTGACAGTATCGTTGTTACTTTATCTTGTTTTCGAGCCGGAAAATGCAAAAAAAAAGCCACGATCAAGCCACCTCTAAAGCATTTAAAGCAATTCCTAGAAAAGCCACGACGGTAATGATGCCAATAGCAATGAGCTCCTCTTATCACTCTTATTCGTACTCATATAATTGATCCCCCTGACGCTTAAAGCTTTCTTTTATTCCCTGTTTTTCTCTCTGCAGATAGAGTGTTCACATTGTTGGTAGTGGTATTGTTTGCTATTGTTGTAGAGTATTTATTGAATATCAAATATAGTAGGTAGGAGAGTAGCATTTCGATAGGAATAGTAAAAAGGCAATAACGGCGAAAAAGCATAGTTTGAAAAAAAGATCCACATTAGATATTCCACGAACAATATATCATGTTAAGGTATTTCACTCATAACGTGCTTAGAACAGCGACAGGGGTGCGCTTCGCGGGGGTGACGTCCGCAGGCGAAAAAGTTCGCTCCGCACCCTCGGCTGCCACTGCGGCTTCTTCTGGGCCCTACCAACCTGCATACTCGGAGATAAAAGGAACCTCTGATGCCCCTGTGTTGGACCAGCTCATAGGCTATTATGTGAACATACAGTCTCGTAAGATGTACTACAAAGACTTTCTTCGAATCGAGCACCAGGCCGTGCGTTGGGCCTTTGCAGACATTCGCAAAAATAGCGAAGCACTCGCGCATGGTCTGTTGCAGACTGGCGTGCGGCCCGGAGACCGCATCCTGGTGATTCAGCCCTGCAACTGCGAGACGCTTGTGCTACAGCTCGCCTGCGCGAAGATCGGGGCCCTGGCCTGCATCGTGCCTCATAAAGCCATCAGCGCGGATAAGCTCCGCTTCTATTTAAACGAATTCCAGCCGCGCCACCTTGTCGCCCGAGAGTGGATTAACGTACCGGAGTACAAGCAAGGTGAGCTGGTAGAGCGGAATATGCACTTCTGGGACACGATCTATAACGTCATCCCAGATCTGGGGCTGTCTTACCCCGGGCAGAAGTTCCAGTGGGTGCATTCACAAGAGTTCTATTATCTTAAGAAAGTTATTATCACCGATCACAACATGAATCTTCTTGGTGTCACTCCAATGCGGAAGATTCTGGTCTGGGGCCCCTTTTTCCTACTACGAGCAGCGACTTCGGCGGCTCTCGGCTCTTTTGCACCCGGATGATCCGGTACTGGCCCTGGAGGACCCCTATCCTGCCGTGGAGGACAAGCTGCACATCACCTTTTCACATCGAAACTGCGTGAACGCGGGGTTTCTCTTCAGTCAGCTGATGAACTTAAAGGCGGAGACTCGCTTTGGGGTCATGCCGAACCACCACACAGACCCTATCGGTGCAATTGTTGCCCCTTACGCAGCTATTACATCCGGTGCTGTGCTTGTCCAAATTCACTCTGACATGTTCACGGATGACCACGCCATCAATTCTATTGAGAAGCTCTGCGTTGAGGAAGTCGAGACGCTGCTAGGGCACAAAACAGACTTTGATCTCATCCTTAAACACGCCGGGAACTTCGATGCCGACCAGTTTGAACATTTGAAGTACGTCGTTCTATTTGAAAACGCAATCGAAGAACCGACGTCGGTCGAGTATATCCAGAGGCTTGCTGAAGATTTGTGCCTTGATGACGTCTTCGTGTTCCGTGGGCCGTTGGAGTCGTGCTATATGTTGACGTGGTGGTCGTTGCGGAAGGGTGCTCTGGGGATGGTACCGCATGTAGAAGCAAAGGTCGTTGGTGACCGTGGGACGGGAGATGCCAAGATTCTTTCTGCTGGTCAACGGGGCAATCTAAAGCTCAAGGGGCCGCATATTACGCCAGGGTTCTACAACAACGCCGGGCTCATGACGGAGATGGTAGATGAAAAGGGATTCTGCAGTACCAGCCGTGAGGCAATTATGGACAGCGAAGGGAAATTAACACTTAAGGAAACTCAAATATATTGAAATACCTTAAAGGGAATGAAAGAAGGTAGTGTGCCTAATTTTCCCTTTATTTTTGAAGAGCTACTCGCAAGGTAAAAATTTTGCGAAGCACTTAATGAGCACCAGCCCCTGGGCACAGTCTTTCTAGGCCACTTTTATGCAGTTTCGTGTACTAACGAACTTTCACACAGAAGGTAAGTCGAGCGCCTCTAACTTGAACACTCACAATACGTAACCTTTAGGAGTTTGCTCAGGAAGCCGAAAACGGAAAGGTACATACTGGGTTCTAGGAGCAAAGGGCTCACCACTGTAAAGATTTGTAGAAAAGTGTGTTTTCCTTCCTTATTCTTCATCTTCTATACTACTTTACTTTTAAGTTGGAAGCCCTGTATTGTTGGACACCTTTGACATTTTTTTTTGTTGTAGTGCTGTGATAGCTAGTAGTAATAAGGAGTAGGAAAAGTGAGTTCTTAGTATGCGTGGTTAATCGTTTTTACTTGAATAATACATCGCGTGTTATTGAAATCCCTCATGGGTATTCGATTGCTTGTGAGTGTGCCTATTTATGTACTGAGCAAATATACAATGATTTGCGCATAAACTGTCGTGCATGAGATGTTGGAGTTGATGCTTAATGCGGTCGGTGCATACATTCTTTTTATTTTCGATCTGAAGGACTATTTCCCGAGCGAAAAGGGGTAAATAGCAATAGTTGTTAGCTTTTTTAGAGCATGACTAAAACAAAGGCTGAGAAGAAAAAGGTCAGAAAAGAGAGACGCGAACGTCTTCATGAGGAGGCTGTTCTCATTCAGAGCAATCTGCTCGCAAAGTCGTTAAACCCCGAAGAAGATGTAGTATACGTACTGCCTCCGGAAGAGGACGAAGACGAGAACGAGATCAGATCTTCCGCACAAGCAGCGGCAGCAGGCGCGTCCATCGCTGAAGGAAATATCGATAGCTTTGGTGAGAAAAAAGACGAGGACAGAGTAGAACTTCCTGCGATCCCTGTTGCAACAACTGCATCTAAAAATAAACTATCCGCGAAAGCATCTAGCCGAAAGCATCGTAAAATGTCCTGGCAAGCGCTGAAACTTGCAGTGGCCGCCCAGTACGGTCCCGATGCCTCAGATTTGGTAGAAGAACACGATGGCAATGCCGAGAACCCCTTTTTTACGATTTTGATGAAGATGCAGCGGCGAACGGTGCCGGTTCCAAGCCATTGGAATACTCTGCGCTCCTTCATGAGTCTGCAAGCCGATCGTGAGGAAGCCGTAGACATCATCCCACCAGAAATACAGGCTTTGGGTGTGGACAAGCTACGTGCAACCAAGGACAAACGCGCAAACCCAGATCAGATTGCCTTCATGACATGCTTCCTTACCGGCACGCCACTGCAGCTTAAGACGTTTAACACGCACCCCTCACCTTTTGGTGATATTTTCTACGAAGGTAAATGGATTCCCAAGGTAAGATTTGAGCCGGGGAAGCTGTCGGAGCGCCTGCGGAATGCGCTAGGAATGGCGCCCAATACCCCGCCACCGTGGCTGTACAGCATCCAGGAGATGCGGCGGCTCCCGCCGGCGTATCCCCAGCTACGAATACCCGGTCTCAACGCGCCTATCCCACCAGGTGCACAATGGGGGCGGGGGCAAGGCCAGTGGGGCGAACCTCCGCGCGGGGAGGGCAACACCTTCCTCTTCCCGGGCGTCATGGACGAGACCGCCGCGGACGAGGATTCGAGCCGGCACTTCTGGGGCATGGTGCCGCCACTGGCGAGCGCCGCCGTGGACAGGACCGAGGCCGCCGCGTCCCCATCTGTGCCGGCCCAGGTGCGCCCACCACCCCCGCTCAACCGGCGAGGCCCGTGCCGAAGGTCAGCTATCACGCCCACGCCCTTCCGGCCCCAGGCCTACGTGCCGCAGCTGCCGGTGGCGAACGCGCCAAGGGCGGTGAAGGAGTACGTCCGTGTCCAACCCAGTGCGGTCGGTGCCACCGTGGCCGTAGGCTACAAGATGGTGCCAAAGGACAGCACAGTTACGCCACCGCCGCATGGTGGTGGCTCCAAGCAATCACAGGGGCAAAATTCATGAGATAAAACATAGGTGTCTTCTTAGAGTTTCTGTGGAGTGAGTTCTCAGTTTATTAGACTGAAGGTGACATTAATAAGAAAAAAAAATGAAGAAAGGCTGATGGGGTTTCTCAAATCAGAAAATGTGCATTTTGCAGTACCTTTTTTTCTTTTTGAAACATGCGCATAGATGTGCTTATATCGCCCCTTCACTTTCGCTTGCGTTGTCGCTGTTTGGGAAAGAAGCTCTTTGTTTTTCTCGTTATATTGTAATAGGAAATTTAGAACTCGTAAAATTTGTGGCAAGCATACATTAATACAGTATTTAACTATGGTCACCAGTAGGGACCGATGCACTTTTCAGCTTGCAGAGGTGAAGTCGAACAAGTCGTCAGCCTTGGCCTTTGCAGAGATTACTGCTGACTTTATTCGCAGCTATAGCGACGGCAAGTTCTATGACGCTATCGCTTCCCACCGTCATCACCACCCTTCTCAAGTGTCATGACAGACTTGATGAGAACGTTCTTAAGAATATAGAAGCAGCTCTATTCGAGCAACAAGCTATGCTCATTCAAAAAGAGCGCGAGAGGGAAAAGCGTCCCAAAAAGTGGCTTCCAGAGGTTTACAAATCAAAGATCGATGAAGACTCTGATGAAGAAGAGGATGAAATTGACCCGAATGAAGTGCAGCAACAACGCATCGCCGAAGAAGAAGCGCAGAAGCAGCTGGAATTGGAATGGCAACGGAATGAGGAACGCTACCAGGCATTTCTACGTCAGCGGAAAGCGAACGATGAACTTCTTGCACAGAAGGCACGTCAGGTCGACTCGAAAGCATTTGAAGAAAAGCTGAAGAGTGGTGGGGCGGTGTTGCTGAATCCGGGTACACTCAGCACCAAAAAAGGTGGCAAGCAGGGTGAGGGGGCGGTTTCACAGCTTAGTGAAGAGGAGGTTGGGAAGCTATACCGTGACGTCGCCGAGGTAATCAAGGAAAAGGAACGTTTGAAAACGGTGCTTTCTATCGATGATGATGAGTTACCCAAGAAGCTTAAAGAGGCTCAGCAAGAGTTGGGTAGATTGATGGACGAAACCGAGGAAAAGGGCCCCTTTGTGAATGAAAAGGCTAAAGCATCCTTGAGCAAGGCACAGATCACGCAACTCCGGCAAAAATTGAGTAAGCAAATCGTTGAAAAAAATCGGCTGGCACTTCAGCTCAAGGCGATGGAGGTCAGCGAAGCGCGTACGGAACTCATACGGGTATTGGCAGAGAGGGACTCAATCATGGTGTCGATGGAACTGGCGGAGACCTCTTAAAGCATCTGGAAAACCCCCTCCCATGCAAGACGTTTTCACCGCTATCTTGAGATAAGTGCTTCCTCTTCCCCCCTCACCTTCGCTTCGTGTTTAGCGATTAAGTTTTCTTTGTAGAAAAATTTATTTTTACTAGAAACTATTCTTTTTTGTCCCTTTTCTGTTGTTATTGTTCGGAATAGTGAAAAGTAAGTTATGCTAAAGGGGTTTATTGGGGCCATAGCCTGGCCTCTAACATAATTTTTGTACCTCTATCAGGTATTTCTTTCACTTTCAGGGGCGTAGGTATACAATTATTTTTCCCATTTCAAGTGTATCTCCAAAATTTTAAAGTATTACCTGGGAATAAATAAACACTTTTAACGAACTAATTCACGAAGTATAAAGGCTGCGTGCTTGCTGGCACAGTGATTTTGGCTTGATCGCGCTAAACTGATAACTCCTTCTTTGGATACATAATTATTTTCCTTTAAGTTACCTCTTTAAGCTCCAGTGCAAGGGAAAAAAAGGTATAAGTACTCAATATAAATCGGAGCATCATGTCCAAGGGATATATAATCTCCACAGTAGGTTTTTTTTTAGGGTCCCTTCTGGCATGCCTGTTGGTTTATCGCTATTACACGAAGGTATCCATTCGAAAAATGAATATTTATTGCATCGCTTGCCACATTATCACGTTGTATACGTGCATGGTTCCTTTTCCTCTCCTGACGCTTGATGTCGATTCTGCTCTCGACGTGCACGATCATTCTATGCACAGAAAGGAGACATGGATGCAGGTTATTTGGATTATCATTTTTGCCATTTCGTACACCTTTGGTTGGATTATCTTGCCCATTGCGGAAGCTTACACCGATGTTGGAGACTTTACAGTGAAAAGGGCAATTCTACATGCCATTAAAGTCAATGTGAAACTTTATTCGATTGCTGTCAGTATTATTCTTGCTTTGTTTATCTATATTATGATTGTGAAGGGTCTTTACACCTCCACTTCGAGTATCTTGGGGTTAGCCATATCGCTGGCCAACGCTTGGGGACTCTTCATGCTCATTGTCTTCATGCCAGCCGGTTTGGTTGGTGTCCCACGCACACTCTGGAGGCATGCAAATCCGAGGAAGATGTTATACAGCATACTACTCAGGGTTATAGATATTCAAGAGGAGCTTGACTATGCCTCGATGGACCTGGTCTCTATAAAGGCTGAGCTTATCGAGATCGACCCGTTAGTGGTTGATGAGAATCGGCCCTATTTGCAGCAGATGCTCGAGAGCATCTGCGAAGCCGACCGTGAGATCTCCCTATATCACACCGCAGCACAACGCATAAGACCCCGGGCTGTCACACAGGACCGCACAGACGTCTCACTCAAGCATTTAGAGGACCTCAACGAACGCCTCAAATACTCTATCAAGATGGTCAATCGCGCAAACTACCGCTGGGAATCAACCGTACGCAGATGCAGTTCCTTGGATCTCATTATTCGTGGTGTTAACAACACCAACAATCCTATCAAGAAGGTGTGGATGACCATTCGCTGCTATGTTTACTTAGCGGGTTGCGGTATAACAACCATTTTAACCGTGCTTATCCTGTGGAGTGAGCTGGTTCTGCCCTTTCATGAGCTCACAACAAAGCCGCTGGGGGTGATTGAGTTACTAATGCACAGCAGTATGCACTTTATTAGTAGTATTGTACTACTCTTCCACATGGCGTACTGTGCTTATTGGGCAGTATTTCGTTTCAAAATGTTCAACACGTATACTATCTATCCGGGAATCGCCGATAACTCCTCGTTGTGTTTCAACGAAACTTTCCTAATCCGTCTGCTGATGCCATTATGCTTTAACTTCTTGTTGATATCCGGTCTCTCGAACCCCGATACTGGTGTGGATGTAATGTACGGTCATGTGTACAGACGCAACATGGATGTTAGTATCCTGCTGGGGAAGGGCGTCAACCAGTTCTTTCCCCTTCTTATTCCTTTTGTTGCGGTAGTTGTGTCCCTCAATCTAGTGGGGCACATTCTTAGTTTCGTTGGAATCGAGGTTTATCACCTTGGGGATATTGAAAACTCTGAGATGCGGCAACGCCTCATTGACGGTCGCAAGCTTGTGGAAGCTGAATTGGGCTACGTACTTGCTGGAGCAGCCCTGCCAAGGGAAGAGACGATATTCAATGGTGCCAATAATTCAAGTCGCGCTAGCGACATCGCAGCAAATGGAAAGAATGGTTCTAATGTGCAAGGAAAGCGGTATCGTGAGTACTTGGAGAAGAAGGGGGCAATTCAACCTCAAGTGGAAAATGAGGATACTCCTGTGTGATAGAAAGGGAATCAAAAACATACCAAAAAGTATGCTAGCATGTTTTGCTTTTATGCGACTAAACATCTATGGCTCTACTAAAATAGGTATGTAACACTTTTTCATTGTTTGCAAGAGATCAGCTGGCTATATATAGTTGCTGTATTTTCCGCCAATGCTATTAAGAAATGATAAAATTTGAACATCTACAAAAAAATGTTAGTCTCGGATTTTTATTCGTTTGCCTCATTCAAACCTATTTTTTCATAGTCCCTTTCCCCTCCCCCTCTCCCCCCACACACAGACGTGTATCAAGTATCTATATAAATATATACATTATATCAGCTATGTCATTGTTACTTGTGGATTCTACTCCGTTTATGGCGTATGTCGACCGGCGGGAGCTGTTAAGGTCATTACTATCTGAAAATGAATTTCGGGAGCGTCGTCAAGTTTACCTAAATCACAGTACTACCGTGTACGTTGGCAACCTCACCTTTTACACCTCGGAGCAGCAACTAATGGAGCACTTTCGTCCCTGTGGTGCTATACGTGATATTCTCATCGGTCTGTGTGAAACCAATCGCACTCCGTGTGGATTCTGTTTTATAGCGTTCGAGACTCAGGTGGCGGCGGTGATGGCGGTGCAGGTGCTACATGGCACACTCCTCGACGACCGCGTGATCAGTGTTAGCTGGGATGTCGGGTGTGATGAGAGTCGGCGTTGGGGACGCGGCGCACACGGCGGCCAGGTCGTCGACGGTGTTCGGCAGAACCTTGATGAGGGCCGTGGCGGATTGGGTGCGCTTCGCCGCGACGCACTCGGTGTGGAGGCCTCCCTTGCAGAGGAAGGAATTATAGAGTACACATGGATCCCACCGAGGGTGGTCAAAAGGCGGCCCGTCGTGATTGATGGCGCTAAATGAATATAAAAACCTTTTAAAAATCAAGCATTGCGATATTTTGCGGAAAATACCCGTGTGTGCATTTGGGGGATTGACCACAGTGTGCAGAGGACGGAAAGCACGAAAATTTTGCATTTAAATGTCAATCAAATCTCTGAGGGATTATTAATGGTGTTGTATGTGTTATTTTATAAATTTTGTCAAGCTTCCTAATAGGAAAGTGTTTATCTTTATAATTATCTTTTTTCTTCAACCAAAGAGGGGACAAGGGAAAAGCAAATGCTTTTTCCCCGATCTTACCGGCCATAATCTTGGTCGGCGTTATACTAGCATCTTTAGTGTGGGGAATCGTTGCGCAGCGCGTGGCCCCGCCGCTCCGGCTGCAGACTAGCGGCGGTCCAGTCAAAGTCGGTGTTGTGCTTGGATCTGGAGGCCATACGAGTGAGATGATGCGTGTGCTGAACGCCCTACCACACTCTCACTGGGAAAACATTCAGCCTTTCTACGTGGTGAGCAAAACCGATTGTCATTCCGCTCAATCGGCCCGGGATTTTGAACAGAACTTATTCAAGCGCAGAGTTTCCTTACATATCATACCTCGGGCTCGTGAAGTGGGCCAGAGTTACTTCACCTCAGTCTGGACAACACTTCTCGCGTTATGGGGCTCTCTTATGGTGGTGTATCGAAAGAAGCCAGATGTTTTACTAACTAACGGCCCCGGGGTATGCCTACCAGTGATCCTAGCCAGCTTCTTGCTGCCCGCGTGGTGTCCATGGTACGGCCGTCGTCGGCCCGTCATCGTGTATTTGGAATCCTTTACTTGTGTAGAACATATCTCTCTCACGGGTAAGCTTGTTGCCCCTTTCCTGGCAGATATCTTCACAGTTCACTGGGAAGCTGCGCAGGCTGCGACGGCCCGGATTCGGTCGCGAGGCCGACTGTATTGCATAGGAAATAGGCCAAAAAAGAACGACGATGTCGATAAGGCGTCACTGCTTTCGGTCAAAGTGCGTCAAAACACGTGTCGCGACCAGACCCTGACGGGGAACTACGCACTCGTTACGGTCGGCTCCTCCCGATTTGACGAGCTCGTTTACGCGATGTTAGACACCGCGGTGTGCGAGACGCTGCGGGTCCGCTTCGGGATCGACAAACTTTTGTTGCAGTACGGTGCAATGGACTTCATGTCACCTCCAGACCAATCAATGAGGTTGCACGATGACTCCGCTAATGCCTTTGGACGTATCTGGAAAGGTATCAGCGGAGGTGTAGTTATAGAGGCCTTTGCTTACCGCTCGAAGCTGGAGCAGTGGATATCAGATGCGTCACTGGTTATCACACATGCTGGTGCCGGGACAATACTCGAATGCCTGAACGCACAATGTCCAACGGTAGTGGTGCCAAATCGACGGCTTATGTCAGACCATCAACTTGAGTTAGCGAATGTGCTGATGCAAGGGGGATACCTATACTGTGTTTCCGTGCAGCAGCTGCATAAACAACTTCAGACACTAGATCTCGACAAGCTATCCGTGTATCCTGGCATGGATGAAGATTTACTTATTTCAATACTAACCTCACCTTCAGTGTACATAGAAAATGGCTCAGAAGAAGAGAAAAATTAAAGACAATGTGGAATAAGTGTGCGCTTTTTGTTCCCTATTATGGCAATGGTGTATCTCTCTTCCCTATGTTGTGACATGTATATATACATTAACTCTTTTGCTAGTTTTTGCAATCGTCAAGGAGGGCAATGAAGTGGTTTTTGATCTCATTCTTTCTGCATATCTGTTTGAAAAGACGCAAATGTAGTAGCCTTAATTTTCCTGTATTCACTCCATGTCTTTTTCCCTATTTTTTTACTGGATTTCCTCTCAACCAGATATAGATTTGTTATTTATCCTAGTGTGGCACGCTGATCATTACGCATAATGAATGCAGAACGGGCCGCCTTGAGTGTAATTGACCTCATTCGTGCTAATAAGTTATCTGAGGCACAAGTTGCATTAGAAAAGGCGCTCCTTAAGTTCACAAAAAACGACAGTGTGGAGGTAGCTGAAGTATGTTTATTGCTTCGGAATGACCAAGCCTCTATTGCAAAGCAAAAAGCAGAAGCCCTTAGCACTCGGAACATCAAAGATCCTACAATAATCAATGCTTTGATAGGCGCCCTGAAATCTTGTTGCTCGTGGAAGGCCCTTGTCACCATTTATGAGCGTATTACAGCTGTTCAAAATGATGAGAAGACCTTAGAGTCTTTGGCGCTAACGTACGTGCGGCTGCGAGACTATGCGAAGGTGCAGGAGGTCGCGATGCAGCTGTACCGGCGTTTCAACAAGCCGAAGTACCATGTATGGTTGGTACAGGCCTGTCTGGGACAAGTGCCACAAGACAGCAAGGACCACCTTGCCCTCAGGCTCGCCACGAGGCTGATCGAGACGGCGGTCCTGACGGAGAAAGGTATCGTTACGCCAGCAACGGTGCAAACCTATGTCGACGCATTGATTCAACAGGAGCGGTACAACGATACAGTTACTTTTCTTTGTAATAAACATGGTGCGCGGATTGGGGTGCTCGAGACACGTCTGGAGGTGCTAGCACGAGTCCTGCAAACCCAGGGGCAATTCGCTAAGGCCAACGCTGTGGCTAAATTTATTTGGAAGCGACAACCGGAAAACTGGACTTCATTCGAGCTTTACGTAAATACCCTCAACAAAGTCAACGTCGCAGAGGTGTCTGGGAAGCAGTTGGTGCTAGAGAGCGAGAAATCGCTTCAGGCGGTCACCATTGATTGCGCGACGAGGGGCAGCACACTGGAGGACGCATTGCAGCTGGCAAGAGAACTCCAAGTCGAAAAGGGCCCCCGAGACAATCACAGGCTGCAGCGGGGACCTTTTCTCGCAGAGCTCTTGCTTTTGAAGCGTCTTGATTCCACCGCCCTGCAGACGGCGGTGCTAGCTTACGCACAGAGGTTCTACCGCAACCCGTCGTGTTTCCTGGACCTCTCGACCTTTTTGGCAAGTGAGTCGAGCGTGGCAATACACAACTGGGCCATCAGCGAGGAGACAGCAACCGATGACAGTGATGAAGCTAGTCGTCTAAAGAACCATTACCGCCGCATTTTGGGACTACGCTGTCTTGTTGCATCATGGGGCACCACAACCGTGTCGCAGCCTACTAAGGAAGAAATGCAGGAGCTAATGCATTCGTGCCTCTTGGCGTACGACGCCGCGAAGCCCCTATCCACATCACTCGCTTGGAGTGAAGAAGGCTTGTGTGACGGGTACATCAGCATTGTCCTCAACATCGCCCTAAGAGGATACTTGAGCCACGAGAAAGACCTTCATTGGATTTTAAATGGGTTTAATATGTTAGGGCATGTCGATCGTCGTATGAATAATCCGGGATGGCTCATATTTTCTGTGTGCTTTGCACAAATGCTAGGGCTTGTGGATACGGCAGCACTTTACCAATTGTCCTTTCGTAGTGTGCAGCATGACACGATGGCTCATATAGGATATTGGCCGTTGGTGCGCGGCCTGGCATTAGAAGAGTTAAACACATGGGAAAGTATGGCCATGGATTACTACTCACGGTTGGAACGTGACTGTAGTCAACTGCGCACTAGTGTATTTACATACATTTCCTGGCCCGCTATGCGAGATGTGCGTGAATTTGAGGAAAAACAAGAAAACTCACTGTCTCGTTGGCTCGTCATTCCACACGAATGTGCTTCAAGGCTTAAGGAGTGATCAGACTCAAAAAAAGTATTTTCGAGGCCTCTCGCATCAAGGGGGCCGGAACTCTGGAACATATTTCAGAAACTCTACACAGAAAAGGCCAATTCGCTAACCGACAGCACTGATTGGCTTGTAGTGAAATCTGTTGTACTAGCTGACATCCACTCCGTTGAGGCCCAACAGTTGACTGAGAAGCTGGTTGACATGCCCACTTTCGAGTGGCGGCTGACACGCGGCCTCCAAATTCTGGAAAGCCTGCTGGTTCTGCACGACCTGGTAAGTCTGGGACGGCATCGTCAAGAGCTTGCCACTGCCCACAAGACAAAAAAAAAGAAAGGGGGGCTCCGCAAGATGCAAACAACACGGAGAGTTCGTTTCCGAAGCTGTATTGTTCCTCCCTTTTGGAGCTTCGGGGAGCAAAAGAGCAATTGAACGGCCGGCAAGTAGACTGCTTGCCGGTGCTCAATACCATTTCTGGAGGCTTGTTGTCATACATCCTCTCCAACGGTACCATTGCGGTGCTGTATGACGATGCTTTTGGTGATTATCTTCAAGCACTGGTCTCGGCAGGAGCCTCTTCAAAGGACTTTGAGGCATTTCTTTATCCTGAAGCGTATATCTTGGCATCTCTGGTGCGGACAGGGGATGTGTCTAAAATGCCTGTCAAGGAGTGGGCTGTAGCCCTGCATGGGACCTTGGAAGCTGCTCTGGACCGTTATGAAACTGGGGTATGGCCAACAGTAGCAATAACGACACTAGCATGCGATGATTTGGTAGAAAGTTTGTTTCACGAAAAGCTGAAGCGCGTGAAAAGGTACCTAGGTGATTTGATTCAGGATGTGGCTGCGTCTGTTCGCAGAAAGTAGCCTGTGGGATCATTCGATGCCTTTTTAATCTACAGCTGTATGAAGCTCGGTTTAGCTTTCCTCCTTTTCCACAACCGCTCCCCTGATGGCATTGGTATTGTTTGTCTTTTGATAAGATTCTCTACAAGCAAATAGTAATAAAGTAAACAGTGTCACTATTTAGATGAAATTTCTAGGTTAATTTGAACAAAGGCAACTCCAAGGCTTCCACAGCATGGAAAGGAGTTCGAGGAATGAACAGTAGGAGCACCTGCAGCTCCAGTATTTAAAAAATCGCATTAACAAATAAATATTTTTGTCAAGGAATGCCTGCTTCTCTCGCTTTAAAACGTTATGATTTATTTTTAGCTCTCTTCGAGAGTTGCTTATTTATTTTATATTTACCCTTTTCAGAATTTCAACGGCTCTCTGAGGCCGTTAGAGAAGATGTTGAATATTTTTGAGTTTCAAAAAGGGACTGATACGAAGCATGATGGCTTCGTAAAGGAGCCCCTAGAATATGTGTACAGACTGTCCAACTCGTCTCTGGATTCGGCTTACATTCCACCTCACGCCCCAGGCAGCTCACATGGCGTCGCTCGCACGACGCGCACGGTGCTGGAGGACATTTTCTTCACCTATGTAGGATGTCCTTCGACAAAAGATTTTTTTTTGCTTCAAAAAGATGGTGTAGAGCTTCAGCGTCGCATCAAACAGGGGTGGAATATCCCCAATGTAGCCTTGGAACCGGCCGTTCCAGAACGGCTCTTGGCGTGGCACAGCAGCATTACCACCAAGCGTCAACTAATTCACGAGGATGCTTTATGCGGGACCTTTTTGAACTCCACAACGCGGTCCTATATTAAGCACACGTTCGCGCGCGATGAGAGGGATCAGCAGCTTCTGTTATCCCTTCTTCTGCCACCCTTGGAGGGGCTGCCGGAGCCGACGCGATGCAACACCGAGGCAATAAGCGTTATACGCAACTTAGTGGGTCAACATATGTGCCACCTTCTAGATCTTGTCGACGCTGTGTTAAACCTGAAGGGTCGTTGGGGTCGACTGGATGAACAAGAGCGCAGTCGCCTTCACGGTGTGATGAAAGCGGTGACGGCCACGCGCGTAAAGGCCTCGCCGCCCTACAGAAGGGCTTTGTTGAGTTGAAATTCAGTAAACTGAGTCTGTGCAGCGTGAGCGCAGAGATGGCGGACTACCCTGAGGTGCGTGTTTTGGAGCTGAATAACAATAGCAACCTCAAGCACCTGCCTGCGGTGCCACCTGCGTGCCAAACAGTACTGGCCTGTGCATGCAGCCTTGAAACGGTCGCCTCCGTGCCGAATCTGGTCGAGTCTTACGTACAGCCGATTTTTTCACGGGTTCTCGTGATGGGGCTCTCTTATAATTGTCTAACGAGCCTCGCTTTCACGCGCTGCTTTCCCTCGCTACGCGCATTAGATATTACGGGAAACCGATTAGCCTCCCTTGATGACGTTGTGGCGTCCTTGCAAGCACACCAGGCTCTGGTGGACATCTACCTCGCAGAAAATCCTGTCTCACTACTCGATGGATACCGTCATTCCATAGTGAAGACTTGTCAGAGACTGGAACAGTTGGATGGGCAACGCATACGCACGGAGGAAAGAACTCGAAAGACACCATTGCCTCCCGAAGCTGTCCCTGTGGTGACCCAACCTTCCGTGAAGCAGCGCCAGTCTACAAAAAAAGGCAAAAAAAATTTAAGTTTCTCTAATGACCCCTCCCCTTTGCACACTTCACTCTTGGTTCGCAGGTTGTCTGATGCTTCCTCTAACACGGTGTTTGTTTCTGCCCAAATCGTCGCCCTTCGTCAGATATCTGCGCTATCACACACTCCCTTCACCGCCACATCCATCGAAGAGCTGCTTCCTATTCACTCAAATGTATGGCAGCAGGTGGCCAACGCGGTGCCATGTTTCGATCCCTCAGCGGCCCGCGACCCCTCCTCTCAGGGGGACCGGCCCATCCTCGCGGAGCTCTGGGCTGCACATAATCTGGCCCTCCGCCCGGGGAGCTGCAAACCGACGCACCACGCCACGCCGCTCTACATTCACGCGTCCTCTCTAAGCCTAAAAGGTGGCTGGGGGCCTCTCGTTGACACCCATGAAGGTGTCAATTACTACGTGCCCATTGTACTGGCAGATATTGCACTTACGACGACTTTCCCGACCCATGGCGCCGTGTCCCGGAGCGCAGGTGCGGAGCGTTCCGGTGGCAAAATGCACCCTACGGGTACGCTCCCGCCGCAAACGCGCAAAACAGAAGGCCACACAGCGACGGGTGGAAGCGCAGTAACCAAGCACAAGGTCCCCATGATGCAGTTAACTAAGGATAACGGAGATGTGTACCGTCCTCCATTGGATCGTGCCACCTTTACACAGAATATTCCCATCAGCGAAGAATTGTCGGAGCGTCTGGCAAGGCCGATCCGGCTTCGTGTAGAAGTCCACGATGTCGTTGAGTTGTCGATTGCAAATAGTATACGCACTCCCAAGCGGGGAAGTAGACAAGAGAGTGGTAATAAAAGCTTAGTGGAATATCAGGGTGGTCGTCGGCAGAACCCGCACAACCTCAAAGCCTCGGTCACGCAGGCGGCACATGTCGAGTGCAGTACAGAGCAGGCGAAAGATACGGTTGAGACGCATGTATATCAACTTGGGGATATCTTCTTGAATCCTGGCCCCATCTTGGCGTTACCTTCTACGTCTTACTACTGCACTCAGTTGGTGCTGACGGGTAGGCTGCTGTTAAGTGAAGCGAAACGGCAGGCTGAACTCAAGTCCCTAAGAGAAGAACAAGCCGCGCTGCGCAAAGCCCTAGAAACCTATACCCGTGCCTCTGAAGCGGCATCCGCCGCATCGCCGGAAACATTTGATTTGATGGACAAGGATAACCTTAACCGGTCAGAATCTCCTGTTCAGAGTCCTAGGTTCTTGACGTTATCCTCTTCTAGTAGCCGTCAAAGTCATCACAATAGAATTGGATTATCTGGTTATGCATCGCATTCTGGGATCTTAGCACACTTACAGCGTGTTTTGCTATGTGGCGCTCGGGTTGTGGCTCGGATAACGCGCCTCCAGGAGCTGTACAGGGCGGCAGATAAGCTAGAGGTGGAGGTGAAGCTGTGCCTCGGACGCGGCCCTGTTAACCCATCTCTGCAAGAGCTCATCCCACGCAAAGGTAAAGCCGTCAACAAGCACAGCGCCCGTGCTAAATAGACGAAACCAGCAGCAAAACACCCCTTTGAGATCTGTACAAACAACAAGCAAATTTATCAGTGACGTGGGAACGTAAAGATACATGTGTTTGCCATGTAAACTCCAAGCGAGCCGTGATTTTGCGTGATTGATGTACATAAAAATAAATCATGAACCTGTTGTGTTTCTAGGGATCATTGTGTAACATCTGAACACTTTTAGATCAATGTCTACTAATATCAAAAAGGTGATACTTTAATCGCCAACTCAAACTACATTTATGAGGCCCCTCCCTCTTGTTTAACGTTAATCGATGTTTTTCTTGAACCCGCATGCAACTATTTATTCATTTTACGATATCAATGCCTGCTAGTATTGGGCATATTGAAGCTTGAAACTCTCTTCGTATTTCCTTTCTTAAGGTACGTTTTTCCCCCTTTCCTCTTCTTTTTATTATAAAAGGTAAAAAAATCAAAAGAAAAATTCGTAAGGGTTCAATATAAAACGCAAGAAATGATTTTTTGCCGTCATGTTGCATACCTAGCTCTGGTTACCTTTTTTCTTTTACCTCAGTTTGCCGCAATATCAGTGCGCGGTGACTCAAACACTGTTCGTTCGTTACCCTACTTTGAGAACAAGCCAGTGTTGGAGTGGTCTGTAAGCGACGTGGTGCAGTGGATGAATCACACTATTGGATATGCAGAATACAGTAACTATGTGCGCAAGCATTTAATCGACGGGCCTACTTTGCTGGAAATGGAGCCCGCAGACTTTGAAAGCTTTTTCCCGATTACAAGCCCCTTGCATGTAATTAAAATTCAGGCCCATATCAAGCTACTGCGCGGGCAATGCTCATGTCGCAGTACGGCGGCTATCACAGAGATATGGGACTTTTGGACTTACATGAAACACCACAGTGTGCGGACATGGTCTGAGGGCGTCACAGCACTGTATTTTTCACGCTTAGCTATGCTTGGAGCCTACCTGTTCGATCACAAGTTTTATATGGATATAATAAGTGCTGGAAAGAGGTTCGAGTATGTGGATGATAAGATGTGGGACGCCGAGGTGAGTCCACATGGCAGCGGTGCAGGGTTGCGTTTTCGTAAGTTTATGTACTGGATTTCTTGGATATTCGCGCCGGACCTATATTTAGCATATCACAGTGTCAGACTCTGTGGCGCAAATTACTTCCTGATGCCTATCATGGTAATACACTTTATTGCCCAGGCGGGTAATGAATATTTTCTCCTATATGCGATTTACAATAAGACAGCTTTCTCCCCCGGAACGAGTATACTGGAACGCATTTGGGGCATATACGCCTATACTGTCTTTGCGCCTGTTGCGGGACTCGTAGTGGGATATGTGTTCCCGGTGATATTGCAGTATATCTGTGTTGTAGCACTTGTCATTCATAACCTGATCATTTTACTAGGTATATTTATGCTTATATTTTGTAGGGGTAGTGTAGAAACGCCACAAAGCACGAAAGAGGCAAAAGCGAACACTCATATGAATACGGACGCTGCGGACGATAAGGGCACCACGACTAGTGAGAAAATTGACTGATATAAGTGAGGAAATTTTTGAGGATTAAATAAAGAAACCTATACTATTATGCGATTATAAATCTAGAAGTTGCAGGCGATGGAACAGCTGTTACGCTATGATAGGAGAGGATATTGCTGAGGGCTCGCTGGATGTTATTTGATATTATTAGCTTCACTTCGATACTTTTTCAACTTCTATTCTGTTGTCTTGGTGCTAAAGTATACATAGAACTTTTCCTGAAAGGACTATAAGGCAAAACATCTGTAGAGCATTTTTTTCTGTTAAAGAAATAAAGAAGAAGACAGATTTACAAGAAGTCTGGGAGTGTTGGCATGCACTTCTTTAAGCATACAATTTCAAGCGAGAATCGTGTCAACGCCATCAAAGAGGATCTACAGCAGAGAGCATCCTCTCAGAAGCCGTCTGTAACACCGCAAAACCTCCCTGGTATGGCACAGCCACTTACGAGGCCCCTCTTCCGACGACTCGGGGCGTCCGTATCGCCCCCTAAACCACGGCAAGAGCATTCAAACGCGGTCAGCCATGCCGATGCTGGGTCTCGTTCGCGTGTACAGGGTACAGCAACGCAGAAGAAACAGGGTGCGAGTGACAACACCGTGGAAACGACTTCGCAACTCGTAAAAGACATCACGAGCCGATGCGACACAGTCCTGGAACGAGCGCAAAACTTGCTAACGCGCGCAGGTGAGCAAGAGGAGCTAGTGAATAGGGTTCTAGAAGAGCACAATTCGCGATCACGCGTTTTTGGCGCCCAATCCGAGGAGCGAATCCCTCTGCGGAGTCCGTCTAAGAGCACTCAACAGGCCGACACTGACGACGGGTCCGTCTCACTGAATGTCCCTCTAAGCCCACCGGTGTCGCAGAAAACCAGCGGGTGGTTTAGTTGGGTTCCCACACCAAAGCGCCAGTCGCGTTCGGCCTCCCTTCCGTGCCCACCGCCTACCCCAGCAACGGCGATGGCGGAAGAGGGCCACGCGAGCCTCCCATCTGAGACGCCATCCTCGCCATCCCTGCTCAGGCGGGTTTGCCGCTCCATCCAGAGGCTTTCGCAGCACCTCGTGTCGCCGGCGCCGACCTCCGCGACGCAAACGCCCCCATGCATCGACGAACCCGCAGCGCCTGGTGGAGACGAAGACGACAAGACGACAACGTCGACTGTGCACCGCAAGTCAGTCCTGTTCCTTGGCCCCGAAAAGCTCGAGAGCGTCACCCCGACGAAGATTCACCACACCTCCTCTTCCTCATCTTCCCCGAAAGAGTTGGGGCCTGCGCCGGTTCAGGACGGCAGCGGCTCGGCGGCAGGGCTCGAGTCAGCTTCGTCAACCCTGTGGCTACCTGCCCCACTGCAGTCGGCTGTCAAACGCTTCCGTAGTCCCCGCGCGTCATCCCCCTCCGCATCCGCGAAGTCAGATAAAGCGGGCGCAAAACGCAGCAAGACAGAAACAGATCTTATAAAACAAAAGCAAAGAGGAGAGTCTCCCACAAAACGAGCGTCGCCTTCGCAATCCCCAACTGAAAAGCTTAAGCTTACTGTAGCCGATTCAGAAAAGTCTTTGGCTGTAACCCCTCTGGCTTCCGCACGTTCATCGACACCCAGACAGGGCTCCAACGCAAAGTGGCAAGAGCACTTGGAGATGGTGAAGTACATTCAAACAAACACCATAAAAAAGTGCCTCTCGAATTTTACAAAGGCCGAGCTACTGAAATTTTTGCATTCGGAAGGGGTGGCGCACATGTCGGATGAACTAAATAAAAGACAACTTCTGGATGAGGCGCGTGCCTTAGTTAATAAAGAAAGAAACGATGTGGTACAATGAGGTGAAGAAAAGCCTAAAAGAGTATATATATATACACATGGGTAAGTCTGTTTTGAAATGGAAAACGTGAATAAATATAGGCTTGTGAAAAGAAGGCAGAATTAGGTCATAGAAAAAATGGAAAGTTGAGGTAAAGAGGGGAATAAACATCTTTTTTTAAGGTATTGTAAAATGGGTAATAGGCGGCGAAGCGTGATCTTTGAGATCAGATGCCGCATCTTCAATAATTTATCTCATTATTGTTAAACCGTTTCCCCCCCACTTTTTTTGACCCTGCAATAAAGGAATTGGTTGAACTGTAGCTCTTTACCTAGTGGTACTTTCCCCTTCCTTTCACGCTAGATTAACTCTTGTGATATAGAAATACACTACTATTTGTCTTTCCTTAGACATTGACTTTATTATTATTCATGAAACCCTAACTAGATAATTTCCTATAATTATGCTTATATATATACATAAGGCTGAAAATGTTCGTTCCCATATACAATACACTTTAAGGATTCATTTAAACCGAGGGATATTACTGACTTTTTTTGGACTTTCGCCTTTTCTTCCCCACTTGCATTCTTTCATTTTTATTATATTTCGTTGTAAATTTAATATATGCTGCTCTCGTCGCTTTCTAGTGTTATTTTTCTTGTTTGTTTTTGCGTCGAACTCCCACTTCGTAGCGTTCTGTTTTGCCTACACCTTAGAAAATAAACCACCAACACGTGTTATTCTGCAGCTAAGCTTGTTGAAGCCTAATAGTTTCGGCACTAAGCTAATCAAAAAAAAGGAGGTCACAGAGCTATATATATATATATCTACGCCCATTTCCACTTTTAACGTCTCACAGACCTTTACCGGGGCAATAATTTTTAGAAAATCTTTTTGCGTTACATTGTTTCTTGAATTAGTGAAAGTATTTACTACGTTTTTCAATGGCGAGATCTGAAGCCCAGGAAGCGGCCAACGTGCGTATTCAGCAACTGCGGGAGAGGCTGGAACTGTACAACGCCACCATCAATAGGGCTGTGGGGACGGGGTCCGCGGGCATGACTAGTGATGAGGCTTCTAAGCCGTGTAAGCAATCGAAGAGTGGCACCACGGTGTCGGACTCGTCGAATTCTATAGACCCACATCGCTCGCCCCCTAAAGCGATGGCATCCAGCACTACTTCTCTGAAACTCCCTGGCGCAACCAGACTAGCCTCACACCTAAAGAAAACGACTGACAGCAGCAGTGCTAGCGCATTGAATGCCTTAAAGAGTGTGACAGAGAGCTTTATTAAAAAAAGCAAGAAACCGTACCCCCTTAAAAAGGTACCTGGTACAGATAATAAATCCTCTACGGAGTCCAGTGCGTCCATATCGAAAGAGCGTATCGACGGCGAGGGCGAGTCGAAACCAGCATTCACCACGCCGCCGGCACCGACGTTAACCACAAAGCCCCCAGTCCCCGACCCGAAGCTATATTCTGATTCTATGGATAGCGAGAAAAATAGAACCTCCCGGCCCGGTGGATCGCCCCCGGTCGCCTCCGCTGCAATTAATGACAATACTCGGAGAAAAACATCCCCGACAACCACTTGCAGTACCACCACCCAAACTCTTTTTTCGGGTAGTGGCAACCCCACCCGAGGCTCTCTATCCGGCTGCACGCCACCAACGTCAACTGTCTTTCACGTATCAGGTGCATCTTGGCTGCGTACGCCAACGGCGCGTCGGCAACGGGACATGGCATCCACAATCAACGACGTTGAACCTACAGAAGGCGAGCACAAAACCAATGAAAAAGCTGAGAGTTCGGAGGACACCTCAACGCGCGAGGGCAGTAGCGAGAGCTCTTCCAGCGGCGAAGAGGTATTAAACCGTTTCTTGGAAAAAATGCTGAACGTAAACCCTGCGATGGAAAGAGCGATGCAAGAAACCTTGTCCAACTCCTACTCATTTTAAAGCGCACGGCATTTAGGGAGATGCGTGCCGACAGTAGGGCTACAAGTGCGGAAGATGACAAAGAGGCTAATTGCCTCACGACGCCGTGGATGTCGACGAAGGAGCGCGACATGCAGGGAATCGCGGAGGCGGGGCACGTGCTTGTTCGCGGTCGCCCGCGCCACGCCGAGCCTCAAACTGCCACCATCCTGAACGAGCCGGGCCTCCCAACCTTTTTGGGTAAATCGCAGTCCCAACCCACCCCACAAGCCTCCGAGCCCGTCTCCCTGGCGAGGGGGGAGGAAGGCGGGAAGCCTCGAAGTGGCCCTCTCGGCTGTGAGGAAGCGGAACTGCTGAGGCAAGGGTCTGGAGACGTCGACACCACCCGCGCCCCGAAGGACCCGGCCCAGGCGGTGTCCTTTGGTAGGCTAGAAGTCGCCTTCCAGGACTTGGAGGCGGTGGTGCACGCAATGCAGAAGCTGTACCGATCTACAGGGCTCGCGGCATTTCCGCCAGACATGTCGCAAGCCGAAGAAGCGGCCTCCTTCGCCAACATGCGCGACCGACTGGCCCGGGAGGAGGCCGAGCTTCGTGCTAATCCGCCGAAGGGCCCGTCTCTCGAGCAGGTGAAGGAGACATCAGGGGTTAAGGTGGAGGGAATCGCACGGTGGCTCATTCAAGAATGCGAGGTGGTCATGGATTCCTTGAAGGAGGTTGAGGAGCGTCGCTGGAGGTTGCAAGATAAACGTCAGCTTCTTGAGACGCGTCGGAGCGATTTGAAGGAGCGAAAGAAGACACACGCTTTGATTGTTGACGAAATTGAACTACTGCGAAAGCAGAACAGTGAGCGTACCGAGGTTCTGCGTGAACGTGAGAAGAAGTACCTGGAGAAACTGGAAGAGCATACTGCTCAAGAAAGGGACATCCAGGATCACATCAATGAGGTGGAACAGCTTGGTCTGAAGATTACGTCGTGGCTGCGCATCCTGGAAGACCGAGATACCAATCTGACAGTAAGGGAAGAAAAGTTGCGCCGTGTACAACTCGACCTCCAGCGCCGAATCGAAGATGTGCAGGCCTACAAGGAGCTGAAAAATCGGCTCGAGGCACAGGCTCCGCGGCGAGAAATCACCTCGGAGTAAGATCGTGAAGCCTCTGCTTTACAATAATAATGGTAGACGAAGGGGTAATTTTTTGATTATCGTGACGAAGTACCCATTACAAAGCATGAGTGAATAACATGTCGAAAAAAAATGCGTGTCCTTATACGCAAATGATTACTTTTCGATCGGTAAAAGTGGATCAAGGCGGAAGAGATTACCTTGGTGATAACCTACGACATGTCTTATGACCTTTAACCGAAATGCCCCCCTAAAAGTTATGCAGAGGAAGATAACTCTACGATACTTATCTCTTAATATGCCTGTGACGATGCGGATATTAAGTGTTTATTTATTCTGCACCTTCACAACCTCAAATGTTATCATATCATTGGACATTGAACAAGGAATCAAAAACGCTGTCTCCTTTTTCTCGCCCGCGGTGGAAGACTTCCATTTAATAACGAACAAACGGTGGCGAAATGTTTTTAAAATTTTTTTTTATTTTCTTATTGCTAGACTTTTTCTCTTCTCTCTTTCCACTTGTTTCATGGGAAAAAAATGAAATTCAAGTAAAGTAAGCGTGATTAAAATGCCTGGAAGAGAGAAAGGAAAGCGCCTTACCAAGCGCAACAACCCCCTTGGCGAAGATCTGCACGTGGAGCGATTTGCCAGTTTGAAGCGACCCTTAGTTGAGGATGACCCTCTCGAAGAAGACCCTGAGAGTAATAACTTTCTCATAACTAATCGCGCAACACAGAGGATTCTCAGAACAGCCAAGGCTCAGCTGGAAAGCATAACTAGTGAGATCGGTAGCGGAGAGGCTCTAAACGACGATCACGATGAAGAGGTGGCGACAACGGACGTTGGGCTACGGGAGATGCTCGAAGGCATCACCACTAGCGGCTATTTCCAGCCTAAAGAGTACGAAGAAGACGATCAAGAGGTGGCGCTAGAGTATGATGACACGGAATCAAACATTTCGGAGATGCCGTCCGAGGTTCCCGAAATGAAGGCCAACCTATATGGCATCGATGAGGAGGAGGCGCGCATCCTGCAACGTTTTCAACCGAAATCGCGAGCTCAAAACCGCCAACTCGCTGACATCATCATGGAGCACATCAAGGAAAAGGAATCGAGTATTTCCGCTGCAGTGCGGCAACAGCCCGCGGACGGTTTGCAACACAATGAAGAGGATGACGAAGAGCGAATAGACGCACGTGTTGCTCGCGTTTACACCGCGATCGGCAGCGTCATGGAGCGCTACACCTCCGGCAAGATCCCGAAGGCATTCAAAATTCTACCAAATGTCAAAAATTGGGAGCAGCTGCTCATGCTCACGAAGCCGGATCAGTGGTCACCACACGCGGCATACCAAGCCACGCGCATTTTTGCTGCCAATCTGAACGAACGCATGGCACAACGCTTTTATGCAGCCGTGCTTCTTCCCATCGTTCATGCTCACATTCAAGAAAACCACAAACTCCACCCGGCTCTGTATATGGCGGTGCGGAAGGCGCTCTTCAAACCAGTCGCCTTCTTCAAAGGGTTCCTGATCCCCCTGGCGACTGACGAGGAATGCACGCTGAAGGAGGCCCTGATCGTGGCCAGCGTCCTGCAGCGCTCCCACCTCCCGCCAGTGCCCACGGCCGTCACGATAGTTAAGATTTCCCAGAAACCCTTCTCAGGACCCTGCGCGGTATTTTTACGCGTTCTCATCGATAAAAAGATGGCGCTGCCGTACCAGGCCATAGACGCCTTAGTCTCCTATTTTCACCGGTTCATCCAGACGCACCCGAAGGAAGAGCCGCTCCCAGTGCTATGGCATCAGACGTTTCTCTCCTTCACACAACGCTATAAAAACGATCTACAGGAAGGGCAGCTGCACCTGCTCTCACAAGTATGTGGTGTGCACTTCCACTACATGATCACACAGGAAATCCGGAGGGAGATAGCGGTCGCACTGCGCAGTAAAGCTGTCCCTGCGCAATGATGAGGAAATCGCGTGTAAAAGAGAGAAATACGATGATCGATGTGGTTTGTGTATGTCTCTGTGTTCAGGCTAATTTAAAGAGTTTACTGCCAGAGTCTTTGTACTTACCTTTTCTTTTCCGTGTGTTTGTGTTACTAAATATAACATAAAAAATGAAATCTAATTGTGTAAATAAGCACAACAGGCAGATTCGGTGGTGTTACCTTTTTCTTTATAGGGAAGAGAGGAACACACAATATGATTTGTGTTTATGCTAATGACCGCTTCGCACATTGTCCAGCTTCTTTTGACATAATTGCTCTTATTTATGCGATTCGTCGCTCTTTTCTATCCTTATGCTTTATCTCGCATCATGCCTTGCAGCTAAGGAAATTGTAGGAGGGATAATGATTAAGGCTAATTGCTTTTTGGCTACACTGAGGGCGTTGCATTCTCCTGTTGTAAACCCCTATCCCATGATCTGGCCTGTGCGGAAGCTAGTTCACACAGCAGCAATTCAATTGGCCCCGAAGCGCTTGTCACCGCTGGCTCCGGGTAAGCATAAACTTCCCCCACCTCCACCATTGGCTCGATTAAATCTAAGGCAATCTACGGCATCTTCCTCGGGTCTGACAGCGCTTCCATGGAAGACCCTGGATGAGATTCTTTCCGTTTTTGTTGAGTACGTACCCACTTTCTACGTCCCGATCCAAGGCGTCGCAGCTATTATGCCAGAGGAAATTCGTTCCCACTTCCAAGGCCGCGGGAAGTTGTTCAACTTCTTTCGGCGCCACCCTTTTTTATTTGACCTGCGCAACCCAGAGAACGGTTTGCGCATGGATGTGAGGCTGCAAAAGGAGGTCAGCCACCCGCGGTGCGGTGCTGCGGATAAGAAATACATGTTGACGGACATTGGCGTCGTCGAAAGCTATGTTGCCAAGCCAGAGTTCATTCTGAGTATGGACCCTATTGAGAATTCCAACAAGGGGGTATCCCTGCATCCACAGTCCGCGCCGCCTGCCATCCGGGTGCAGTTGGAAGAACGCGTGCCGGTCCTGGATCGACTAGTGACCTTCATCCCATTTGATTTTGAGTCCATAAAAAAGGTTGAGGAAAATATACCGGACGATATTCTTTTTCATCCATACTTTGATTGTCAAGGCGGGCTCTCCACGATTGCTAGTAAGTTCCCTGATGATTTCCAGGTTGTGGATGGAAAAATTCGCAGGCGTCCTGCGCACCTGGCGCCTCTTTCACTCAATGACTTCACACTCAAGGAGTCTCCGATTCCGGAGATCGCGTCGCTTGTGGAGCGTGAGGTGTGCAATACGAACATTCCACACTGGGCGAACATAACCTCACTCTACGAGCAGCTAACATCGCAGCAGAAGCGCGAAGTAAAGCAACGCTTTAAAAGCTTTGCAGGATTTTTACGCGCTCACGGCAAATCCGTATCTGTATCACAGGATATGCTGTATGTTTCCATGTGGCTCCCAACCCCTGTCGTCCCCACAGATGCAGCGTGTGCTCGACACTCCTCCTCCACAAGCACCGTCGGTGTGGTCGGGCGGGGCGCTAGTGAGGCTTGCACGGGTAGGACGGAACCCCCCTGCACCACACCCAATGGGCCGGATCCTGTGGACTTCAGGTGTTCAGGGCCCCAGGTACCTTCAAATCATGGCAATCTTTCCTCAGATACACCTGCACCGCGTCTGAAGACAATACAAACACCACCACCAACAGCCACTTTCCAGTTTCATATCATCAGCGAACTTTTTCAGCGCTTTCCTCCACATCGAAGTCTCCATCTTGCGGAAGCCTTGCAGCTGCTACCGAATTCGCTGCAGCAGCACTCACCCAAGAATGTGCTTGGCTGGATTTGTAGCCATCAGAATTACTTCATAGTCGAGAATCCAAATGAAAAGGACCCGTTGAAGGTTCGCATCCAGCGCGCATCGGATCGGCATCCTCTAGATGTTGCCCGTATCCTTTACAAAGGCATTCAGCGAGTTCAGCAGCATGAGATGAAAGGATGCGGTGTGTCTGTCAAGGAACTGATCAACGTTTTAAGCCCGGCAGAGCAGCAAATGGTGGCACAGATTGGGTTTTCGAACCTTGTGAACATGTTACCCGAGTGGTTTGAGCTCGAGCCCGTCCCCCATGTGCTTTTAGAGGTAAGCCGCCTGCCAACAGAAGCGGACATTGCTCGTGGTGACTACGACTTGCGGCAGCTGCGTTCTTTGGAGGAACTGGAGGAATCCATCGCAAATAAGCAGGTACAGCGCGTGCAGCCGTAGGAGGGCCTGAAAAAGGGTAGTGAGGGAAATGGGTAAGATCTCCACTATGTTGCCCTCCAGTAGCTTTGTGTTACCGGGAGGCGTAATATGCGCCTCCCTCCCTTAAGGTGCTTCATCATTCACGACGTAGAGGAAAAAGGCAGGGAGGAGGGATAGCTTCATAGATGCCAGAAAGCCACCATCACCTGTATGAAGAGGACAGTAATAGTGGAAGCGATGGTGATGAATCTATGGGTCGGGATTTTTGCGGAGGAAGTATTTTTCTTCCCCTTTTTAATGGATCATTTTCCAAAACCATGCGCGCCATAATATTCTCGGAGGGATGACCAAAGAAGGAAGAATAACCTCAAGACTCGGAAACGGTCTCTAGCCTGGATCTTCTGGTCATGGGTATTGATTTGTAATCTAACTCGTGAAAGGGCACTGTTGCCACCTAACCTTCCCCATCAAAGTGAAGACACCTAGCCTAGACGCTATGGCGAGGTAGTCAATTTCGTCAAGGATCAGATGGTGAAAAGTACAAGTAGAGGGGAGGTGCTCGAAAATATATTTTCCTGGGTTGATTTATCCGTGGTTGTTTCAACCTTGTATGCATAGTTTTCTGCCATTACTGTTCACATTCACTTCTCTCGCATGCGTTGTGTCTAAGGGGCGTTATGGAAACTCATGGTTGATTCTTTCACTCTCCTTCTCCCTACCTCTTAATTTCCTGCATGAAGTATATCATTAAAAACTAAAGTGATTTTGATAAAATCTCTTTCTCTTGCTCTCGGAAAAAAAATCAGAAATGAAGAATAATAGAACTAAAGAAACGGCGACAGAAGAAACTGCTCCGAAAATTGACAAAAAAGAAGCACGGAAGCTGGCTCGACTGGCGGAAGAGAAAGCCCGTTCTGAGGAAAAAGCGATGATGCTAGCCAAGTACGCAAAGGTATTTGGGCATTTGCCAGTGGTGGAGTCTACCACTTATAACAGTATTAAACTCACGCCGATTTCGAACATATCCCGGCCGATGGAAGGCCAGGAGGTGTGCATCCGCGCACGCACCTCCACTATTCGCAAGACAGGAAAGATAGTTTTCCTGTTACTGCGCGATGAAGGGCACTCGATCCAAGCCACAGTCTGCGTTGGTGAGGAAATCCCAAAGGAGATGATCGACTTCGCGGCACAGATCCCATGCGAGTCGATCGTGAACGTCAAGGCGACCGTCCGCGGTGTTGACGTACCCGTCGCTGCCGCGACGATGTCGGAGGTGGAGCTGAAGGTGTCGACGATTCACATCTTGTCGGAGTCCCTGCGGACGCTACCCTTCACCCTGGAGGACGCGGGACGTGGAGAAGCCGAGGAGGGCCCTCAGGTGAACCTCGACACGCGGCTGAACTGTCGCTGGCTGGATATGCGCACCCCTGCCTCGGGAGCAATCTTCCGAATGCAGTCTCGTGTGTGCCAGTACTTCCGCCAGTTCCTTTTGGATAACGATTTCTTTGAAATCCACACCCCAAAGATCATCAGCTCCGCAAGTGAGGGGGGTGCCAACGTGTTCAAGGTTCAGTACTTCAACAGTGACGCCTTCCTTGCGCAGTCACCTCAGCTGTACAAACAGATGGCCCTTCAGGGCGATCTGCCGCGCGTATTCGAAGTGGGCCCTGTGTTCCGTGCTGAGAACAGCAATACTCACCGCCATCTCACGGAGTTTGTTGGGTTAGACGTGGAAATGCGTATTAACGAGCATTACTACGAAGTTTTGAACCTTGCAGAGGGCCTTTTCGATTACATGTTTGAGCACCTCGCTACGCACGAGACGGAGCTGGCTGCCATTTGCAAACAATACCCCTTTGAGCCGCTCGTCTGGAAAATGACACCGGAGAAAATAAGAGAACTTGGGGTTGGGGTTATTTCAAACGGCATCGAGTCTACCGACAGCTACGAAGCGCGTGTGAACAATCTCGAAAGCCGCATGCTCCGTATCAACTACTTACACTGCATCAGACTGCTCAATACAGTTCTTGATGAGAAGCTGGAGCCCACGGACGACATTAACACTACAAATGAAAAGCTCCTTGGAAAAATCATTAAGGAACGTTATGGGGTGGATTTCTTTATATCTGATCGCTTCCCCTCCTCGGCGCGACCCTTTTACACAATGCCGTGCAAGGACGACATCCGTTTTACCAACTCTTACGACATGTTCATACGTGGTGAGGAAATATCTAGCGGTGCGCAGCGTATTCACATACCAGGGATGCTTCTGGAACGCGCGGCGGCGCTGAAGGTGGATCTCACACCGTCCAAGGATTATGTGGACAGCTTTCGTCTGGGAGCATGGCCTCACGGGGGTTTTGGGGTGGGCATGGAACGCGTAGTAATGCTCTACCTTGGGCTCAACAATGTGCGTTTGGTGTCCATGTTTCCACGTGACCCGAAACGGGTGACGCCTTAAAAGCGAGAGAACATCAAAAGTCCAAGAAATGAAAATGAAAGTGTTGGTACCTAAGTTCAAAAGACGTGAGGGGCGGGTGAAGAATTAAAGGAATAGGCGCACTCAAAAGCGTGCTGGATTCTTTTTTTAGATCATGGAAAGAGGAATAGAAGATATCAGAAAAGGGTCTTCAAACAAGGATCAAACCTTGGCTGGCCTGAGATTAAAGCATCTGAAGTGGTAAAATGAAGGGGGTAAAAGGGTGGCAGGCATAAAGTCAAGAAATGAATTATGATTTCACCCTTTCTCAGGGAAAATGGTATGTTTGTGCATGAACGATCTTGATGAGAGCTTGGATTTTGATTGTATTAACTGAGTTTGTCTTCGGTAATTCTTGATATACAATTTGGATCGCATAATTTACTTTATCGAATTCAAATAGTACTCGACGATCGTATACGTGATAGCAACGGCAGGAAAGTATAAGTTAAAAATAGACATGCATTAGTGTTTTATCGAAAAATGTAAGAATCGCAACTATTTTGTAAATCCTTTCTATTAAGCTTAAAATATTAATTTCTGCGCTTAAACGATTTAACAACACTTCTCTGATTTGTGTGTTTGTTGTTTGTAGCATTAGGTCTTGAACTTCTGTTACTCATATAGGTTTGTGCGCATACAATCGATATACGGAAAATAAAAAGGGCAAATAAACCAAATTAGCACATTAAAGAAAAACTAGTTATCAAGCGTGAGGTGTTACTCCAACTGTTTAACAAACCCTCTCACATAGCTAACTCCTTACGAGTTTGATCATTGCAATCAAGAAAGGTCGAGAGATACAGTGAACTTACTATTTGCTGAGTCTTTGTCGTTTTCTTTTTGCTCCAGTGTTTTTGTTTTGTAAGATCGCTTATTCTTGCACATCCAAGGTGATTACTCTTGAGTGAAGGAAAAAAGAAAGAGAATACTTGTAGACATTTAGCATGGCCTCATTCTCAATCAACGCGTCCTCATACACGCCGCTGTGGCTAAGGAAGCCAGCCGCAGCCGGTTCATCCAGTACAGTGGCTTCCAAGACGCCCTCCACGGTGGCCGTAACCGGCACCGCCGCGAACCACGGACTACAAGAGTCACCGGTACTGTCCAAGCGGAATATGTTTAGTGCAAGTAACACGGCGTTGTCTTCAAAGCCGGTACCAGCGCAGGAGTACGCGAGCAACCACCACATTGCTACAAGTAGCCACATCGTCCCCAGCGTGGTGCCACCGTCCTCGCCGCCGAACCTGACAGGGGGCAGCCCCAGTCTGGCGAAACGCGTGCCCACGCGCATGAGCCCAGCGATTGTCCCGACCAACATCCGTCACATGAATCCGAACGCGGACGAATTCGTCCCTGGAAACGGCAGCCGCACCGACGATAGCGGCGCCGCGGGGCTGAACATCCTGCCGATTTCTACTGCGGATCTGGAGGCGGAGAAGCTGCACCAGGGATGTGTCCAGTCGACTGTTACCGCAACCGTCGCTGCTCGAACACCTGCAGGAAAGCCAGTGCAGCTGCGTCATGGCGCAAACATGTCCCCATTGATCGCCCCGGTACCGCTCAACTTGAATAACGAGGAGATCTTGGCGATTAGCAAATCGAGTGCGTTAAAGGCCGAGGCGGTGGCATACGTGCCACGGCGCACCATGACGCGCGTTGTCCTGAGCAAGCCGTCGCCGCTCGTTCTCGCGGCTGACCCTGCCAAGGCGAGCATAGAGATGATGCTTGACGATGTGTGGTCCCTCTTCTACCTACCCGTGTGGGGGGGAACATCAAGGAAGAGAACTATAATCCGACCCTAGTTTTCCGCGTCGAGAGCATTCCCACTTTCTGGAGAGTCTTCAACAACGTTCCACAGCCAACAGAGATGTCTGTGGGCACAGTGTACCTCTTCCGCGATGGCATTGATCCGAAATGGGAAGACCCCGCAAATCGTAACGGTGGCATCCTCAAGATGAAAGTTAGCTCCGATCGCGTTAATGAGGCTTGGGAGCTTCTGCTTTGTCGCACCATTGGCGACTCTTGGAACCCTGTGGTACGCACTCAAATCAACGGAATCGCTCTCAAAGTGCGTGAACGAGGGTATATTTTGGAGGTTTGGGTAACCAAGTACACACCAGAGCTCACACGCGACCCAACCGAACTTTGGGGAAATCTTATGGAAGGGGCCTTTGCGACTAATTACTACCCGCATGAGGTGATGCAGAACAAGGCACAGGCTGATAAAAAAAAGCAATGGAAAAAACACTGATGGATAGGTGGTGCTAGCTCGGGTATTGTGTCTATAGTGGAATATGTTGGGCGCGGAAGTGTAATTCAAAGATACATATTCATATAAACAGATATGCATATATGTTGAATGAAGCATAAACGTGACATTTAACATGCAGCTTTCGATGGAAAATATAGTAGGCGGTTGAGTGTCGAAAAAAAGCGGATATAATATCCATGCTGTTTTTTCTTCAAGAAAAAATATCGCTTTATAACTAACATATTATCTTACTCTATATACACTGTTTCTATCCAGAAAGGAATAAAGGTGATGGGCGACCTTTATGACCAAAAATCCTCCATATTTGTATACATTTATTTATATGCATATTTAATAATAACTTCCTTGTGTATTCAGATCATTTGACTTGTATGGAAAGGAGCTGGATGGCGAAGGCATAGTTGGGTAGGGGAAAGATTTTAATGCAACCAGGCAATGTTCGCACTTCTTTTTTCTTAGTGATACTGGAGTTGATAAACTTTTTCTGAGAAGAGGAAATGTTGCTTCGGAGAATATATAACAAAGCTCTTGTAGTGTTCTTTCTTTCCTTCACATCTCACACCTGTACACAGTTGTGTACTCAGTTCTATTACGCTGGTTGTGCTCAACTTATGGTGTTGTTAATTTCATTATTAAATGGTACATGTTAAAACGGTACAGGCCAATAGCTTTAGCCGGTCTGAGTATCGTTTGGCCAGTGATATAAACCTAAAAGTGTGTGATTTTGATATGAAAAGGATCTATATTATGGAAAATCAATTGAACCCTCTTTATAACGAACTCATGCGAGTAATATCTGTCTAATTGTTTTAACGATATTCTTGAACCCATGCGTACGAAATATATGAGGGGAGATCACTTTGTGTATCCCTTGGGGGCAAATAAATAATGAAGTAAGAGCCTCTGTGTAGGTTTAGCCCCTTTTATATATATCAGTCTTACTGCGCTAAGAGCTTTCCACATCCCCTCTGCCACTTCATGTGGAAAAATAAATAGTATTATTTTTATCCGACATTCTTGTTATCGCAGTGCGGTCATATTTTTTGATCGTTGACTAGAAACCAACACAATAAGAGAAGCAAGGAAACGACGCAAACAGACAACAGTCGGTTGTAAAGGCAAGTGAAGGAGTAGTGTCGAATTCAAAGTAAGTTGCCATGTGGTCTGGCTGGTGCGGCATGGGTTGCGATAGCGAATGCATAGGCCCTCGGAGGGGTCGCCGCTGTGTCTGGAGCCTTTCTATCTTGCAGCGGGGACGGTGGTGTGTGCCGGGAGGGTGTACAACGGACACCACACAGTAGCACAGGTATTGATAGGGGCATTAGCAGGGCTATTGATGGGGCACGCGTGCACAATGCCCGGAGTGCAACGGCTATTAGCTGCCGTTGCAGGACGGTGGGTCGTGCCCGTGATGCTGCTGGTATGTACCCGTTGGACCCAGTGGATCGTGTGAGATGAGGAGCCCTCAGGTTAACCTCCCATATGTGGGAGGGAGTGGCATCAACACACTTTGTGTGCAGTTGTTTTGCTGCTGTTGATAGGTGTGCTTAACTCCCCAGGACGCTTTTCCTCGACCGGCTTGCGGTTCTCTTTTTGCAGCTCCTTTGGGGCGTCGCCGCGTGAATATCGTCGTGAGTTGTGTTGCGTTGATCTATACTTTGTCTTCTTCTCTCACTGTCACCATATCATTGGATGGTTATCTCTTTGTCTTTTCGCTCACTGGAAAGGTTTCGCCGACACATTCACACATTTCAGTATTGCAAAAAATCTCCAAGCCCTCTCCAGTAAACATGTCAGCGGGGAGTACTGCCAGACGGGTACTTACGGGGTCTGGACTTATTGATACCCTGAGCGATCTCATCATTCGACCACCTCGTGCCGTATACACGATGGACGATCTGCAGAAGGAAATATTTACTCTCAGTGGCAAACCCAACGACGTGTACCGGAGGCATGACCTAAAGCTGAAAAACATGCGTGATTTGACCATACAGTGCTCTTGGTATAAGCCCATGGTGGTTGATGAGCACGGCTCCCATATACCTGTGCCGCTACCCTGTGTGATCTACTGCCACGGCAACTGCGGCAGCCGCCTCGATGCCTTGGAAGCGCTGAATGTGCTGGAGAACGGCTTCACCCTTTTCACCTTCGACTTCTGCGGCTGCGGCATGTCGGATGGGGAAGTATGTTTCCTTGGGGTATTATGAGCGACAGGACCTGGCCGCGGTGGTGGAATACCTTAAAGAACAAGTCGAAGAGGTGAACGGCATTGCCATCTGGGGCCGCAGCATGGGGGCTGTGACCGCGATCATGTACGCGGCCGAGGACCCTGATGTCAACTGTATTGTGTGCGATTCCCCTTTTTCCTCACTGAAGGAGCTCATTAATGATCTTGTGGCCCAATGCACGAAAAGTGTATCTTGCTGTATCCCAAATCCTTTCAAGCGTGGTGCTGTCCAGGCAATTCGCAAGCGCATCGCCAAGCGCGCCTCGTTCGATATCGATGACATTGACACGGTTAAATTTGCGAAGGACTGTAAGGTGCCGGCAATGCTCATACACGGTGAGAGCGATAACTTTGTGTTCCCGGAGCACTCCGAGAGGGTGCATGGCGCCTTCCAAGCGTCGTGCATGCGCAGGGTAGTCCGAGGTGGACACAACGACGAGCGCAGCGCGATGGACCATAAGGTGATGATCAATTTTATGGCCCAACACTGCAAAGAGGGGAGGAAGCAAGAGGACGGCGAACCGTGTAGAGATTCAGATATTGAGGGGTTTGCGGGCATAAGTGGGATCGAAATTGAAGAGGATTTGTTGTCTGGGTTTCTTAAAATTTTCGAGCCGCGATTGAACAAAGCGACCTAAAGCTCACGGGTGGGAGCGCCAGCGCTCGATCGCCGTGGTGGGCAACTAACAGACCTCGAGCCACCCGTGGCACCGAGCAAGATGACATTGATAAAATAAGCGATGTAAATAGCAGGAACAAACAGGAATACTAAGAGCAAATTTATTTCCACCTTCTTCTCACCTGCTTACGCAGGGATGTGCAAAGCTATGTGAAGAAGTAATGTTGATTTCGTAATTTTCCCATTATGGATTGCATTGTGTGTGCCCATGTTATGGCTTAGTTTACACGCTTTCATGTACTCGAGAAAAAAAATACCATGTTGATTTTTCAATGTGAGATAAAAGACTGTTTCTGGGCCCCATTTACAACGTATGCGCCCAGCCACTTGCGGACTACAGGTTCATAGACGGGCCAGTTAACATCGCTCTTTACATTCCACTGAACAGTGTGAAGCATAGGGCAGTGATAGTTTGTGTGACCTTTGTCGTCGCGTGGAACGGTGGCAAGTGGGGCTTCGGGTTCATTGTTTTCGCAGTCTTCTTTCTTTTTACCTTCTCTTCGGTTTATTATGCTACCTCCCCCGTCAGACGATGTGCGGCGCCCACAGCCCACGGCGGGATGAGCCCAAATTGTAAAAAGAAACACTGGATGCAGTGCGCCTTTAAGCCTTGTACCGCCCCCTCTCTCCAAACACCCCCTTTCCTCACGTTTCGGTGTTAGTACTATTCTCTTTTTTGTCTAGGTAGCTTTACGTCACAGATGGGCTGATCGTCGTTTTGACTGAACCAGAGTTGTGGGCGACTTTGCTATCGGCGACTGCGTGGAGGGTGATGCAGTCGCGTTGCGTGCAGTTGGCAATGCTGTGCTCAAAAAAGGTGCGTTTTGGGAGCCATGGCAGTCAGAAGGTGGTGGACGCGTCGGGAATGCGGCACCGACAGGGGAGTCTTATACTACTCCTTCTCTGCTCCCTCTGTGTGTGTGTGCGTGTGGATGGGTGTGAGTGTGGGCATGTGCGCAAGGGAACCTGTGTTTGGTCGCGAGGAGGATGAGTAGTCGTTCATTCCTGTGGTATCCGACACACCGCGTGAGAGAGAAAGTGGATCGAAAACAGCATCGCTACACTGACTCGTGCTGAACACGGCCTGCCCCACAAGCACCACTTCGCCCAGCTTCCACACACACCCTCCCCTTTCCCCTCCTCCTGTCGTAGGCGGGGGTTAATGTGTGAGCAGAGTTGTGAAACCGATGGTATGATGAAAGTACCGATGTAGTTGTCTTCCCTGTGGGATCTGAGCGACTTTGTGAGTGGGAACCAGACTCAAGGACGGGCGTGTGACTAGCGCAGCGTGTCTTGCTGAAATACTCCGTGGGTTGCCCTTCGTAGTGCCCCCTCCTTTCGAGACCCTGCTCAGCGGCGTGTGCGTCTGTGTGTGTTGTTGTTGTTGTTGTTGGCTTGAATAGGGTCCTATGCGTGGTTGTAGTGTGTTTTGTGTCCTTTTTTTGTCCTGTGGCTGGTTGGGTGTTTTGCCATGTGGTCTGGCTGGTGCGGCATGGATTGCGATAGCGAATGCATAGGCCCTCGGAGGGGTCGCCGCTGTGTCTGGAGCTTTTCTATCTTGCAGCGGGGACGGTGGTGTGTGCCGGGAGGGTGTACAACGGACACCACACAGTAGCACAGGTATTGATAGGGGCATTAGCAGGGCTATTGATGGGGCACGCGTGCACAATGCCCGGAGTGCAACGGCTATTAGCTGCCGTTGCAGGACGGTGGGTCGTGCCCGTGATGCTGCTGGTATGTACCCGTTGGACCCAGTGGATCGTGTGAGATGAGGAGCCCTCAGGTTAACCTCCCATATGTGGGGGGGGGAGTGGCATCAACACACTTTGTGTGCAGTTGTTTTGCTGCTGTTGATAGGTGTGCTTAACTCCCCAGGACGCTTTTCCTCGACCGGCTTGCGGTTCTCTTTTTGCAGCTCCTTTGGGGCGTCGCCGCGTGAATATCGTCGTGAGTTGTGTTGCGTTGATCTATACTTTGTCTTCTTCTCTCACTGTCACCATATCATTGGATGGTTATCTCTTTGTCTTTTCGCTCACTGGAAAGGTTTCGCCGACACATTCACACATTTCAGTATTGCAAAAAATCTCCAAGCCCTCTCCAGTAAACATGTCAGCGGGGAGTATTGCAAAACAAGTACTTACGGGGTCTGGTCTTATTGATACCCTGAGCGATCTCATCATTCGACCACCTCGTGCCGTATACACGATGGACGATCTGCAGAAGGAAATATTTACTCTCAGTGGCAAACCCAACGACGTGTACTGGAGGCATGACCTAAAGCTGAAAAACATGCGTGATTTGACCATACAGTGCTCTTGGTATAAGCCCATGGTGGTTGATGAGCACGGCTCCCATATACCTGTGCCGCTACCCTGTGTGATCTACTGCCACGGCAACTGCGGCAGCCGCCTCGATGCCTTGGAAGCGCTGAATGTGCTGGAGAACGGCTTCACCCTTTTCACCTTCGACTTCTGCGGCTGCGGCATGTCGGATGGGGAGTATGTTTCCTTGGGGTATTATGAGCGACAGGACCTGGCCGCGGTGGTGGAATACCTTAAAGAACAAGTCGAAGAGGTGAACGGCATTGCCATCTGGGGCCGCAGCATGGGGGCTGTGACCGCGATCATGTACGCGGCCGAGGACCCTGATGTCAACTGTATTGTGTGCGATTCCCCTTTTTCCTCACTGAAGGAGCTCATTAATGATCTTGTGGCCCAATGCACGAAAAGTGTATCTTGCTGTATCCCAAATCCTTTCAAGCGTGGTGCTGTCCAGGCAATTCGCAAGCGCATCGCCAAGCGCGCCTCGTTCGATATCGATGACATTGACACGGTTAAATTTGCGAAGGACTGTAAGGTGCCGGCAATGCTCATACACGGTGAGAGCGATAACTTTGTGTTCCCGGAGCACTCCGAGAGGGTGCATGGCGCCTTCCAAGCGTCGTGCATGCGCAGGGTAGTCCGAGGTGGACACAACGACGAGCGCAGCGCGATGGACCATAAGGTGATGATCAATTTTATGGCCCAACACTGCAAAGAGGGGAGGAAGCAAGAGGACGGCGAACCGTGTAGAGATTCAGATATTGAGGGGTTTGCGGGCATAAGTGGGATCGAAATTGAAGAGGATTTGTTGTCTGGGTTTCTTAAAATTTTCGAGCAGCGATTGAACAAAGCGACCTAAAGCTCACGGGTGGGAGCGCCAGCGCTCGATCGCCGTGGTGGGCAACTAACAGACCTCGAGCCACCCGTGGCACCGAGCAAGATGACATTGATAAAATAAGCGATGTAAATAGCAGGAACAAACAGGAATACTAAGAGCAAATTTATTTCCACCTTCTTCTCACCTGCTTACGCAGGGATGTGCAAAGCTATGTGAAGAAGTAATGTTGATTTCGTAATTTTCCCATTATGGATTGCATTGTGTGTGCCCATGTTATGGCTTAGTTTACACGCTTTCATGTACTCGAGAAAAAAAATACCATGTTGATTTTTCAATGTGAGATAAAAGACTGTTTCTGGGCCCCATTTACAACGTATGCGCCCAGCCACTTGCGGACTACAGGTTCATAGACGGGCCAGTTAACATCGCTCTTTACATTCCACTGAACAGTGTGAAGCATAGGGCAGTGATAGTTTGTGTGACCTTTGTCGTCGCGTGGAACGGTGGCAAGTGGGGCTTCGGGTTCATTGTTTTCGCAGTCTTCTTTCTTTTTACCTTCTCTTCGGTTTATTATGCTACCTCCCCCGTCAGACGATGTGCGGCGCCCACAGCCCACGGCGGATGAGCCCAAATTGTAAAAAGAAACACTGGATGCAGTGCGCCTTTAAGCCTTGTACCGCCCCCTCTCTCCAAACACCCCCTTTCCTCACGTTTCGGTGTTAGTACTATTCTCTTTTTTGTCTAGGTAGCTTTACGTCACAGATGGGCTGATCGTCGTTTTGACTGAACCAGAGTTGTGGGCGACTTTGCTATCGGCGACTGCGTGGAGGGTGATGCAGTCGCGTTGCGTGCAGTTGGCAATGCTGTGCTCAAAAAAGGTGCGTTTTGGGAGCCATGGCAGTCAGAAGGTGGTGGACGCGTCGGGAATGCGGCACCGACAGGGGAGTCTTATACTACTCCTTCTCTGCTCCCTCTGTGTGTGTGTGCGTGTGGATGGGTGTGAGTGTGGGCATGTGCGCAAGGGAACCTGTGTTTGGTCGCGAGGAGGATGAGTAGTCGTTCATTCCTGTGGTATCCGACACACCGCGTGAGAGAGAAAGTGGATCGAAAACAGCATCGCTACACTGACTCGTGCTGAACACGGCCTGCCCCACAAGCACCACTTCGCCCAGCTTCCACACACACCCTCCCCTTTCCCCTCCTCCTGTCGTAGGCGGGGGTTAATGTGTGAGCAGAGTTGTGAAACCGATGGTATGATGAAAGTACCGATGTAGTTGTCTTCCCTGTGGGATCTGAGCGACTTTGTGAGTGGGAACCAGACTCAAGGACGGGCGTGTGACTAGCGCAGCGTGTCTTGCTGAAATACTCCGTGGGTTGCCCTTCGTAGTGCCCCCTCCTTTCGAGACCCTGCTCAGCGGCGTGTGCGTCTGTGTGTGTTGTTGTTGTTGTTGTTGGCTTGAATAGGGTCCTATGCGTGGTTGTAGTGTGTTTTGTGTCCTTTTTTTGTCCTGTGGCTGGTTGGGTGTTTTGCCATGTGGTCTGGCTGGTGCGGCATGGATTGCGATAGCGAATGCATAGGCCCTCGGAGGGGTCGCCGCTGTGTCTGGAGCTTTTCTATCTTGCAGCGGGGACGGTGGTGTGTGCCGGGAGGGTGTACAACGGACACCACACAGTAGCACAGGTATTGATAGGGGCATTAGCAGGGCTATTGATGGGGCACGCGTGCACAATGCCCGGAGTGCAACGGCTATTAGCTGCCGTTGCAGGACGGTGGGTCGTGCCCGTGATGCTGCTGGTATGTACCCGTTGGACCCAGTGGATCGTGTGAGATGAGGAGCCCTCAGGTTAACCTCCCATATGTGGGAGGGAGTGGCATCAACACACTTTGTGTGCAGTTGTTTTGCTGCTGTTGATAGGTGTGCTTAACTCCCCAGGACGCTTTTCCTCGACCGGCTTGCGGTTCTCTTTTTGCAGCTCCTTTGGGGCGTCGCCGCGTGAATATCGTCGTGAGTTGTGTTGCGTTGATCTATACTTTGTCTTCTTCTCTCACTGTCACCATATCATTGGATGGTTATCTCTTTGTCTTTTCGCTCACTGGAAAGGTTTCGCCGACACATTCACACATTTCAGTATTGCAAAAAATCTCCAAGCCCTCTCCAGTAAACATGTCAGCGGGGAGTATTGCAAAACAAGTACTTACGGGGTCTGGTCTTATTGATACCCTGAGCGATCTCATCATTCGACCACCTCGTGCCGTATACACGATGGACGATCTGCAGAAGGAAATATTTACTCTCAGTGGCAAACCCAACGACGTGTACTGGAGGCATGACCTAAAGCTGAAAAACATGCGTGATTTGACCATACAGTGCTCTTGGTATAAGCCCATGGTGGTTGATGAGCACGGCTCCCATATACCTGTGCCGCTACCCTGTGTGATCTACTGCCACGGCAACTGCGGCAGCCGCCTCGATGCCTTGGAAGCGCTGAATGTGCTGGAGAACGGCTTCACCCTTTTCACCTTCGACTTCTGCGGCTGCGGCATGTCGGATGGGAAGTACGTTTCCATGGGGTATTATGAGCGACAGGACCTGGCCGCGGTGGTGGAATACCTTAAAGAACAAGTCGAAGAGGTGAACGGCATTGCCATCTGGGGCCGCAGCATGGGGGCTGTGACCGCGATCATGTACGCGGCCGAGGACCCTGATGTCAACTGTATTGTGTGCGATTCCCCTTTTTCCTCACTGAAGGAGCTCATTAATGATCTTGTGGCCCAATGCACGAAAAGTGTATCTTGCTGTATCCCAAATCCTTTCAAGCGTGGTGCTGTCCAGGCAATTCGCAAGCGCATCGCCAAGCGCGCCTCGTTCGATATCGATGACATTGACACGGTTAAATTTGCGAAGGACTGTAAGGTGCCGGCAATGCTCATACACGGTGAGAGCGATAACTTTGTGTTCCCGGAGCACTCCGAGAGGGTGCATGGCGCCTTCCAAGCGTCGTGCATGCGCAGGGTAGTCCGAGGTGGACACAACGACGAGCGCAGCGCGATGGACCATAAGGTGATGATCAATTTTATGGCCCAACACTGCAAAGAGGGGAGGAAGCAAGAGGACGGCGAACCGTGTAGAGATTCAGATATTGAGGGGTTTGCGGGCATAAGTGGGATCGAAATTGAAGAGGATTTGTTGTCTGGGTTTCTTAAAATTTTCGAGCAGCGATTGAACAAAGCGACCTAAAGCTCACGGGTGGGAGCGCCAGCGCTCGATCGCCGTGGTGGGCAACTAACAGGCCTCGAGCCACCCGTGGCACCGAGCAAGATGACATTGATAAAATAAGCGATGTAAATAGCAGGAACAAACAGGAATACTAAGAGCAAATTTATTTCCACCTTCTTCTCACCTGCTTACGCAGGGATGTGCAAAGCTATGTGAAGAAGTAATGTTGATTTCGTAATTTTCCCATTATGGATTGCATTGTGTGTGCCCATGTTATGGCTTAGTTTACACGCTTTCATGTACTCGAGAAAAAAAATACCATGTTGATTTTTCAATGTGAGATAAAAGACTGTTTCTGGGCCCCATTTACAACGTATGCGCCCAGCCACTTGCGGACTACAGGTTCATAGACGGGCCAGTTAACATCGCTCTTTACATTCCACTGAACAGTGTGAAGCATAGGGCAGTGATAGTTTGTGTGACCTTTGTCGTCGCGTGGAACGGTGGCAAGTGGGGCTTCGGGTTCATTGTTTTCGCAGTCTTCTTTCTTTTTACCTTCTCTTCGGTTTATTATGCTACCTCCCCCGTCAGACGATGTGCGGCGCCCACAGCCCACGGCGGGATGAGCCCAAATTGTAAAAAGAAACACTGGATGCAGTGCGCCTTTAAGCCTTGTACCGCCCCCTCTCTCCAAACACCCCCTTTCCTCACGTTTCGGTGTTAGTACTATTCTCTTTTTTGTCTAGGTAGCTTTACGTCACAGATGGGCTGATTGTCGTGTTGTGTCTGGCAAGAAGTCTTGTTTCGTGTTTGCGCATTGTTTTTCCCTTTTTTTTTATTTTTGAAAACTAGAAGTAGAGGTCCTGAGGTGTTTCATATGCTGTTTTTATTTCGAATGATGTTTACCCACTTTATGAATATTGAGTTGCGACTTCCATGATATATATATATATATATCACGTTCTTCGAATTGAAGGATCATGTAACTTGAGCATGAAAATTGTTCAACCCACTTACGCTGTGAGTTTCTTCGAACCTTCTCAGAATGTAGTAATATCGGCTGCTGTAAATTTTCGCTAGTTTTTTGTGCAAGAATTCTGACAAAAGTTCTGTAGAGAGTTGATTTTAATTGTCTACTCTCTTCATTTTTATATATTGCTTACAAAAATGAAGTAGGAACGTCTTAATCAAAAGAAAGAGGAAAAAGGAGAATCTATACATAAAGTGAGACGGTAAAATGGGGAGTGTTCTTCCGAAGCCAATTCTTAGCAAAGTAGTGGGGCGGTCAGGCAACTCGTTCGTGAACTCTGGCAGCGCATCCATGAACGGTTTTCGTAACACAATGGAGGATGCGCATATGAACTCCGTTGAGGAAAATATTGCGTATTTTGGAGTTTTTGATGGGCACAGCAATGAAAAATGCAGTCAGTACGTAGCCGAATGCTTGCCGGCGAAACTGAAATCTCTGAAGGAGCCCATCACTGCGGAAATGCTGGAGTCGGTGTGTGTGCAAATCGACAAGGCTTTTTTAGAGCGCAACAACGATGGTGGTTCAACTGGGACATTCTGCATCCTTCGCAAGAATGGGCAACTAACGGTCGCTAATGTAGGGGATTCTCGCATCTTAGTTGTACGCAATGGGAATATCATCTTCGAGACAGCAGATCACAAGCCATTTGACCCTACAGAACGCGCACGCATCGAGCGTTGTGGTGGTTTCGTTACTGGCAACCGCGTGGAGGGTGATTTGGCCGTCTCGCGTGCGTTTGGGGATGCCATGTTTAAGGAAGTCGGTGGCAAGAACCATAGGAATCAGAAAGTGATTGCAGTACCGGATGTGACAGAGGTGCAGTGCCAACAAGGCGACTTGATTATAATCTGCTGCGATGGCGTCTTCGAAGGAAACTTTACAAACGCGGGCGTTGCGTGTTTCGTTAGCGAGCAGATGACGAAATGTTGGGATGACCTCGCGGTCATAGCATGCCGTGTATGTGATGAAGCGATCCGTCGCGGCAGCAGGGATAATATTTCATGTGTTATAGTTCATCTGGCGGAGGGCACATCCAAGGTACGAAAGTTCGGCGCCAAATCATTCGTGCCAGGACCACCCTTCGCTCGCAACCACGAAGGCTGCCGTGTGGCGTACACCAAGATGGCGGAACTCGCTAATCTGACCTGTGCCGAGGCTCTCCAGAAGAGATACATGCTGCTTCAAATGTACGATCGAAAGATGCTTGGAAACCAGCCCCCAGTCATGCGCACAGCATTCGAGCTGAGCGATGAAGTGGATCTGGATACGGAACGCAACTTCTTCGGCCGGGGACCCGCTCCTGGGAATGAAGGGGCTTTCTTTGCTGCACTCGCTCAGGGGAGTGGGTGAGGGTAAGAATACGAGTTGTTACTGAGCGAGAAAGAAATGGGTTCCCTTATTGTTGTTAATAATATATGTGAAAAATATCAAAGTTAAATCCTTCAGAAGTGCAAACACTGATTGGAGGAAGTGTTTTTAGGTATGTACCTCGCATGGTTCGTCAGCTAGGGTTTTGCTCAAATTTTGTGGTGGTGAGTGTACGTAATGACGCTAGGTTAGGGCTGACAACTGTAAAATAAAACTGAATAATTGACGTAGGGGGGAAGAGCGAGTCTAACTGAAGCCTAGAGTTTAATTTTTCTCCTTATCTCTTCCTTTTATTTTTTCATGAAAATTTCTGTTGGTCTCTGTTTTGAATTTTCGGTAGATGTTTATATATGCTGTGTTAGATGTATGTAAACTTTCATCGCGGATTTTTATTTGAATGAATTGATCGCGTATCATTACTGTAGACTATTTTTTCCCGTTATTTGTTTCCCCTATTATCATTATTCTTATGTTGCTGACTAAAATGGAGGGGGGAATGGAGAAGGAATATTATTGCGTATGATCGTTTTTTTGCTTTGAGATATTCGTCTTCATTCTATTTTGTATCTTCTCCCTATTATGGTCCTTGTGAATAGGATAAGAGATAATAAGGCGGAAATAAGGGGTATAAAAACAATTGAAAAGCACTTGAAGCAGAAAAAGGAGCTGAAAAGGTTGATAATTTCTAAGGAGAAAACATGTATACGTGTAGCTATAGTTTGTCTCCTGCTTGTGTGTGCATGTGTAGCTTATCCTTTTCTAACGATTCATCCGTCAAAAAATACGTATCCACGCATACCCAAGATCTCTTTCATTCTTTTCCGGTGCTGTGATACTGATAATTCTCACATTTTTCAAGAACACGCTTTTTTATTATTTGTTTTACTTTTCCCCATAGTATTCGATCTGCAGGGGACAATCAAAAGGAATGCTAAAGCGCCTAACTCTCTTAAAACTGTTTGAAGAATGACAAAAACATGTGTTGTGGGTTGATTGAATTTCGCTTTTTGTGTGTTAGAATTATTTGATGTGCTGTGTAAATAGTGTCAAGAAAACAAAAAAATACTTAAAGAGAATCTTATCAATTCGTCTCGAATTTTTTTCTTTATAATTGCTGCCAGAACATACCCTGAATGATTTCGTCAATTTCTCATTCTCTGTAATTTCGTACACGCCGGAGTTTCCTTCATTGTCGTTTTTGTTTATCATTGCGTCAGCAACATCATTAGAGATAAAACATAACTACTATATTATCAACCCTTTGAGCAAGTATTGTATTTCAACTGGAGCGAAGCTATATACGTAAGGGGTGGAATAATAGAAATCCAAAGTATTTGAGCACGGAGAATCTAGACAAAAAAGATTATAGATATATTTGAAAGACGTCGAAGAAAATGATGCTTACAAAGGAAGTGGGGCCGAATGAATTTGGCAATAAATTGTATACTTTTAGTAGCACATACACACTGGAGGTACCCAAACAGTACAAGGTGTTAGAGCTAATCGGGCGCGGTTCTTATGGCATCGTGTGCAGCGCTATCGACTCTACCACTGGTGAATATGTCGCAATCAAGAAAATCAAAAACGTGTTTGATTCTGAGGCCGAGTGCGAGCGCATCCTACGTGAAATAAAGATCATGACTTTTCTGAAACACCCCAACATTCTGGGCGGCAGGGACATCTTTGCACCAACCAATATGGAAAGCTTTATGGATATCTACGTGGTGTCAGATTTGATGGAGCAAGACATGCGATCTCTGTTAAGGCGCCAAAAAACTTTTCTCGCAGCAGGACACTGTCAATACTTCACATTGCAGCTTTTATTCGCACTGCAGTACCTCCACAGTGCGAACATTCTGCACCGCGATCTGAAGCCTGACAACATCCTGATAGACTCTGATTGCAACCTGAAGCTGTGTGACTTTGGTCTGGCACGGGAGATTGGCGAGAAGATGACGTCCTACGTTGTGACACGGTGGTATCGGCCACCAGAGCTGCTGCTGGGGTGCGAAAAGTACGGGAATGGTGTGGATATGTGGAGTGTGGGCTGCTTAGCAGTGGAGATGATCACCGGTGCGCCGATATTCTGCGGTTCTAATTATATCCATCAGCTTACCCTCATAGCCAACCTCCTCGGGCCTCCCGACATCGCGCGGGACCTGCCCGACGCCATTTCTGGCGCTCGTGAGTTCATGAAGGCGTTGTCAAAACAGGAGCCCCGTTCACTGGAGGAGGCTTTTCCGGAGCTGCGCATCCGTTTTTACGACGACAGCTTCTTCGATAGCTTCGAAAATGACGACAAAATGGAAAAAAAAGAAAAAAAGTTATCACCGGACAAATACTATGAGCAGTTCAAGGACTTCGTCTTTGGGTTGCTGAAGTATAAGCCGAGCGCTCGCTCAACGGCGAGCCAGGCTATCATGCATCCATGGTTAGCAGATATACGAGATGCGAGGCCCGAGTGGGAGGTCTCGAAGACCACCGTACCGCTTGGCCTGATTCACAACAGCTGTGCTCAACTGTCTACCCAACAACTTCGGAAGCTTTTGGTTGAGGCGATTGACAGATTCCACAGCACCAATAAGAACAACCACTAGAAAGGAAAATCAAAAACACATGAGGAAAATATTTCCGGGACAATCTGAAAAAAGAACTCAGAGAATCGTATTCTAACACAAAAATGTGAAACTAAAACGAACAGTAGAAATGTGGGTAATGGTACTATGTATGTGAATTGTGTGTAAAGTATCGAAACATATGTTACGAAAAGTTTAATTATTGCAACTATGGATATTTAAAAATTCACCTGTACTTTTTTCAAGGCCAACTATGCATAGATTTATAGTGTCGCTTATTCTTTATGATTGAGTCTTTTGTTGTTATCACGGGTGTTAGTATTATTTCATAGTTGCATGTTTTTGGTTTACTTATCTATTCTTCCTAACGTTTATAACGCCCTAAGATTAATTGGTCTGTATGGTTTCATCTCTTCGATTATAAAACGAGTTAAAATAGTGTGATTTGTCGGCGGAAGAATTGTGGCTTGAGATTTTTTCCCATAGATCACTATGACACTATTTAGCAAGTATTATATATCTACATACGTTACTGACATATTAGAAAAGACAGTACTTATCAAAATGTAATCCTCGAGGTGCTGACGCTATCGCACAACAATACGCGAAGACACCTTTCAATAATAAGGAATATGCAATGAAGGATGTCTCTTATAGTGCAAGGTGGCCATTGGTCATCTGGTGTCTATCCACTATGGATAGCCTTACTATCCTAAAGCAAAAGCCCAAATGCATAAAATGAGAGGACGCCCTCGTTCATTATTGTCGTAATCTCGAACTTCTCGGGTCACGTGTCTTTTGGCCTTAATAACTGACTGAAATCTCTTTCAAAAGGGGATGGTGGTCAGTAGCTTGTGTCGTTGGTTCCGTAACCGTGCCAATAGATAAAAGGTGTTTCGAGCTGTGTTCAAACGCTTCCAGTGGGCCCCAGAGGAATCGAATCGTTACAACTAAACAAGCTACTGCACTCTAATACCTATAGAATGTCTACCTTTTGATGGCATTGGTATCTGTTGGCACTAACCTCAAAAGTTCATAATACTATTTCCTTGGCGGTTCTAGCATCAGTATATCATAAGATACGACATATTATTATTGCTATTAGTTCCTCATTTACGCCCAACTAGTACCTTATTCGCGCCGTGAATCGATTATGAATTCTGGAAAAATATACTAAGGATTTTTACTCGTCTTGTAATATGCTAAATTTGTGTATGAGGATGCTGTGCTTTGTACTATCAATTTTGAACCAAGAAAAGTATTTTATATATATTATATACGTATATAGATATATATAGCAGACAGATGAAAAACGCTATGAAAGTACAGAATTCCACCAGGAAGGGGCCCAAGAATATCTCGGTATTTCTCCGTGTCCGGCCTCCCATGCCCAATGAGGAGGGTCATTCCCTTAACAACATCTCATATGATCCTACTGACAGTCGTGTGATCAATTTAAAGCAGAGAAATTATGGCAATGAGATTCAAAAAAAATATCTTTTCAATCGCGTGTTCAAGCCCAAAACTCCGCAAAAGGATGTCTATGAGATTTTTGCCAAGAACGCTGTGGATGCCGCGTTTGATGGGCTGCATGGCGTGCTCTTTGTGTACGGCCAAACCGGCTCCGGTAAGACGTACACCATCAGCAACGACGACGGCACACCTGAGAACCTCGGTATGTTGCAGAGGGCCTTAATGGATGTATGGAGTCGCATCGCGGCCGACAAAGACCACGACTACACCTGCATGCTCAGCTACGTCCAGCTGTACAACGAAATTTTGACGGACCTCTTAGACGAGCAAAATGGACGCGTGCGCATCCAGATGTGCCCTAAAGGTGCCGGTGATGTCATCTTGGTGAAGGAAAGCACTGGAATGACTATTGATAAGCCTGTCGAGAGCTATGAGGCCACGATGAAGCTGTTCGAAATAGGTTTGACACGGAGGGAGGTAGCAAGCACCTTCATGAACAAGGCAAGTTCCCGCTCTCACACAATATTTACCTTTGTCATCAATAAATCACAGCGTATCAAACCTGTGGCTATAAAAAATGAAAGCGAACCCAGTGAAGAGCTGCGCCCGGCGTGCGTGGCTCTGGAGGGACGTCTTATTTTCTGCGATCTCGCCGGTAGTGAGCGCCTTAGTAAATCTCAGGTCGGCGGCAAGAATTTAGTGGAGGCCACGCATATCAATGGCAGTCTTCTGGTGCTTGGAAAAGTGGTACATGCGCTAACAGAAAAATCGCAGCATGCTCCTTTCCGTGAATCCAAGTTGACGCGTATCCTGCAGTACTCGCTAATGGGTAATGGTAACACTTCTATTATAGTCAACATCAGTCCGTCAAACGAAAACACTGAAGAAAGCTTAAGTGCTATAAACTTCGGCCAGCGTGCGAGCCAAATCAAGCAGGATGCGGTACGCCACGAGGTGCTCGACTACAAGGTGCTCTATCTGCAGCTTATGGCTGAGCTCGACGCGAAGTATGACAAGACTCTCGAGAGTGCCCTGGAAGAGGAGCGCAACGTGTATGAGTACCAAATCTCGAGCCTGAAGGATCAGGTATTGACCCTTACCGCGGAGAACGAGGTACTGCGTGGGGAAAACGCCGCACTGCGTTCTGGTTTGCCTCCGGATAAGCTAAACGCGACCTTGGCAGCACTTGGTGACAAGGACTGGAAGGAGGTTATTATGAAGACACGCGAGATGATTGCGAAGCGTGATGAGAAGATCCGTACAATCGACGATGAGCGGATGAAGTTGGCCCTACTTCTCTCAATCGAGCAGCGTAAGTGCTTTAAACTTGCGCAAAAGATGCAGAGCACTATGGCGCGGTACCAACTCGTGTCTAAGGAACTAAACAATCAGGTGGACAAACTCAGCACCGAGCTGGCGATGGCGAAGGGGACGGACTACCTGAGCCTGAGGAATGGCTCTCAGGAGAGCCCGTCTTCCGAGAGGAGCAACTACTCGGACCCCAACGGACTCTTAGACGGGGCAAATGAGGATTTCGAAAAGTTGAATCAGAAGCTACAGGCCCACCGCGCAGAACGGCTTGAGCTTATAGCCTATCAATTGAAGGCTCAGAAAGCGATACGTTTGCTTGTGGCTGAGAAGGAAGCCTTGTTGCGGAAGTACGAAGGCGATAAGGCCCGTGCATCATCATAAACTTTCCTTTTCAGTATATTTATTATATATAGCTTCTCCCATGTATATTCGCCTCTTTACTTCATTTGCCTGAGGAGTAGGAATCCTTTACATTGTTTACTGGTTAAATGGATTCTCATATTTCTATAAACTTTCTTTAGAGTATTTAATTTTTGTTTGAATGAGTTTTTTAGCTAGTTCTGTTTGTCTTGAGGCGAAAAGCCAAGCAACTTGTAACATAAGGAAAAGAGAAAAATGTGTATTCATGTGTTACTTCTCGCTTGGCAGAATGCATATTAATTTGAAAGCGCATACATGGGGAGGAGGGAGGGCTAATAAGTGCTTGTAATAAAAAAAATTGCCTTCATGTATGTTTCACAACCGTTTAAATTTCATCTTTTCTTTCAATATTTTTTGCATATAGTTTCTTGATATTTGGTCTCTGGTGAATTATTTTTTATAAGAAATTGAAAAATTCTGAAAGCATTAGGTACCTTAGTAGGTAGAACCGGGACATAAGCCCCAAAGTTAAATTTTTTGTTATATTTACCTGTAGTTAAACACAATTGTGTACAGGTAGCTGAAAAAAAGGGACGTTGTCACGGCAACCCTGGTACTCGGCGAAAGAAATATTTAGTTGTTGTTGTTTAGGTATGTATGTTTTAAAATGGTACCTTACAAATTCATATTTATTTTTCACCCTTGTATCATGATGATCAAGATAAGCTTTACGGTTGTTTGTTTCGCATATATATATATACATATAGACGCTTTTGTCTTTACATTTTTGGGTTTATTCAATACCTCAGGGAATTTTAAAAAATGAGAACATGGCAACCAAATCAGCTTCGGTTTTCGCTCTCGATGTGGCCTGCGCGAGTGGAAGCGCGATCAGCCAGGGCGGAGCGCTATGCGTTCGATCTGCGCTGGAGATGATGGTGCACACCCCACACGACGAGCTTGGTCTGGTCTTTGCCGGCACAGAGGAAACCTTCAACCCGCTTTTCCCGAAGGCCGGCGATGAGAAAGGGCGGTACGAGCACATTGTTGTCAAGCAGGCCGTTCAGCCGCCCACTACGTCCTCCACCCTTCGCCCGCTGCTGGAGCTGCCGAGGCTCCTGCAGAACGGCGTCCTCCCGTCCAGCAAGGCCGGCGATATGCTGGAGACGATCACCGTTGGGGCCCATCTTCTCTGCGCGCGCGGGCTGCGGAAAGGTACCGCCTTGACCCTCTATCTCATCACCGACGCCAAGGACGAGGTCACCCGAAAGGAGGAGGTCTACGCTGTCCTGGAGCTGCTTCGGAAGGACGACATCGCGCTTGTCGTGATAGCGGTGGACTTTTACGAGGGTGGGAAAAGTGCACGGCAGGAGGAGTGGAGCAAGCTCGGCACGAAGGCACGGAATGAGCTCATTTTGCATTTCTTATGCGACTCTCTCGGAGGACGCAGCATGGTTGTATCGCTCGAGGACGCGGTTGAGGGTCTGGAAGGGGGAATGCAACGGAGCCCGGCTCCGCAGCGTCCTCTTAAGGTCGTTCTTACCGTCGGTAATATTCAGATCGCAACGCAGATGTTTACCAAAACGCGAGAAACCAAACCGCCCGCACTAAAGCGGGTTTCTAAAGCTGGTGAACCTATCTACACAAGCTTTGAATACCGGCGCGCCGTTGACGGGGCTCCGGACGGCGACGTTGTAGCCTCGAAGGGTTGTGTGAAAACTCTTCGCTACGGTCGGAGCCGTATACCAATAACCGATGCCGATTTGGAGGCGGTGCGGGTGCGAGGCATGCGCTCCCTTGAGGTACTTGCCTTTATTCCGCAGGATGACATCCCGCCTTATATTATTATGGGCGGAATTAAAGTGCTACTTGCACTTGCTGGGGATCATGTCGGGCAGAAAGGCTTCTCCGCGCTGGTGCGGGCATTGGTTGAGTCTCGGAAAGCTATAATTGTTCGGTTCGTACGCATGCGCGATGCCAATCCCATTCTTGGGGTTTGTATAGCATCTTCGAATGCCAAGCGAGACGCGCTCTTCCTTGGTCAGCTTCCCTTTTCGGATGATGTGAGCCTTTATAACTTTTCTAACCACGAGGAAGTGGTCTGCAGTGCCGAAGAGGAGCAGCTAGTGGCCGCACTGGTGGATGAAATGACTGTCGGCAAGGACGTCTTACGACCAAATACAACATTCAATCCTTTTCTCCAGCAGTACTACGAACATCTGCGAGCGGCACTTAGGGCTGACACTTTGGGTACCAAGCAGGGCTTTCTAAGCAATGGAATACCGGCGCTTCTGCCGAAACTTCGATTTACCTCGACGGCCTTCGCGTCACCTGAGAACACCCTTGAGCCCATGCTGCAGCGTGTCAGAGAAAAGCTTGAGCTGTGTATAAAGGCATTTCCCTACGTCAAGGCCGACAAGACGACTGATACTGGTAACCTGCGCGATTCTTGGCGCAAGGCCCCGACAGGCATGCCGGACGGTGACGACAGTGATGCCCTCTCAGGCAGCGAAAAGGCACCATCCATGATGGCTAATGGGGTGATTATTTCGAAGGAAATCTCTCAGCATTGCAGCAAAGCCTCCTCATCCCCAGTTCCCTAATCAAAACAACAACCTGGGTCCACCAAAGACTCCGGTGCACATTTTGTGCGGCTACCTCTTGCTCCAACGGTGTAACTTCTTTATAAGGAGTTGATGAAGCCTCCTAGAAGGGATGTATCTCATTCATTGGGAGGGGGGTGCAGAGATTCTGAGTACGGGGGACATATCAACTATTTAATCAGGGATAATGAAATTAGTCAGGGAAGCCTTATCCTAAACCAAGGGGGGCTGACTTTTTCTTCAGATTCGTGTCCCCAACGTTCGGATTATTCCTTTTTTCTCGTTGAAATGCACACTGCGCTTTTCACTTTAAACCGGGAAGTGGATCGTCGATTTTCGGAAAAGTTGATAGGCCCCGGCGCCGCTTGGAGCATTAGAACGAAGAAAAACTCGAGAAAGAACGATGGACGCCATCTGGTTGCACATGTTTAAAGGCAACCGCTGGTGATTACGTCCCCCTTGTAGTTTTGGGACTCATAATGATACACTTATTTTACTTCCTCCCCACCTTGTTTACAAGATTCTTTTTTATCGAGGTAACTTTGTTTTTTTGAATTTTTATCAAGGACGTTTAGAGAAAATCCAAGCATTTCAGTAAGCTGAGTATTTAAAAAGGGAGCCAATATATATATAAGTACACGGATATGAGCAAAGAAGATAGGAAGCAAGTTCAATCGGGACCAAAACCCTGGGCTGAATCACCACCCTCCCATACCGCCTCTGGCGATGCACCGGAGAAGCACAAGCGTGACAACGAGAAGGTGCTCCTGGAGATGCTGGACGGCGGCGGTTTTGACCTGAGCAAGCCCGTCCAGCTCGCCGCCCTCCAGAGAGCCTGCATGGCGGTGCCAAATCTAACCCCGTTGCTCACAGGCGACCGACGGGCGAAATTGTACATGAGGCTCCTGCTCGATGACAAGTCTCAGCTAGAGGAAATCCCAGAGTCGTTGGCGTCCTTTGCAGCGGACGCAACCGATGACTATCGTGCCACTGCCATAACTCTCGAGACTTTACTAGCTCCTATTTCATTTGAAGAGAATGAGATGGTTGGATTTTTATGTTATCTGAACTCCAAGAGAGGGTTTACATTTGATGAAGCAGGAATCTCTTTGTTGAACCTTGTAGCAGTTGTTCTATCAGACGCCAAACTGTCCTCTGGGCACACAGTGTTGCAGCTCCTATTTAATTTTCTTCAGCCACTGCTTAAGGACTTCGCGATACCTTTGTCCTCCAAGCCTTATGATAAGACGATAACACTATTGCTGCGACTGATTCTCCAATACCACGATCCCGCCCTCTCCATCCATCTCGATCAATCGCATATTTCAATCGGTGAATTACTACTGTGCTGGGTGAAGCAGCTCTTTATACTACGCATGGAATATCGTGAAGCATTGGGTATAATAGACTATCTTCTGGTGTTAGGCGATCCCGCTCTGATCCCTTACGTTGCTTTAGCCTACATTATCGCTAATCGGCAGATTTTCCTCGATATACATGCGCCTGACGGACTCAGGAGTGCGCTGGATACGCTCGAAATGGGACTGCCAGAGGTTAAAGAGGCTGCGCTGGATCCGAGGCTGGTGGATGGTCGAAGCTTTGCACCTATGCCAGTGTGGTCTGGCAAGACCCTGCTCCAGAATGCCAACCTCCTGCACCGTAATACACCCCAATCTACAAGGCGGGTTCTGGGAATTTGCCTTTACCCGGATATGGGCAACATGAATAAAACACCCGAGGCACTGGAAGTGTACTACTCTGGGATGCCGTGCCTGCCATTGGAGCGCTCTGATATTGCCTCAAGCTTCTCTATCAAATCCGACGATCACGCCGCTGCGGCGTCGATTCAGTACGTCATCGTCGATTGCCGCTCTCAAACAAGCTTCGAATACGCAAGACTATCCACGGCGGTGTTTGTAGGCGACGTTGTTAGCTTCGACGCGGATCGCCTGCAGGAGATGGTAGAGCGTTTGATGCCAGCAAAGGGTGTGCACCTCTCCGTCTTCGGAACCGGTCGGGGTATTGTTGAGGAGTCCAACCTCCTCACGATAATTGTCCTCTACCTTGTCCAAAGGTACTTTCCCTACGTAAGCATCACTGCCGGGGGGTTCAAGAACATCATCGCGCTCATTCGGTCAAATTTGATCCGCATCACCCGTGCGGACGAGGAAGCCAAGGACGGACGCGCACAGGCTGGCAAGAATATCTTGACGACGGTGTCCGGGCTCTTCTCGGACGCGATGAGTACCACCGCCGTGCGCTCCATGCTTAGCGGGCTCGGCGAGATGCGCCAGTCCCTGCTGCCCCGCACCGCCGCTGAGGCTGATGAGGTAAAGGGCAAGACCGTGCAAGGCTTCTCCGCGGCAACCGCCTGGGGTGCCGGGCTCATGCAAAAGATCCAGGAGAAGCTCTCCTTCGAGTCCCGCCCAGCAGCTGTGGATGGGGCACAGAGCGGCACAGCAGCTCAATCGCCACAGGGGGCGTCCGGGCTCCTCCAGGGCCGCGTCTTGCAGCGGCATCCCCCGCAGCACATCTTCACCCTCGGCGGCGACGAGGATAACGACGATCTTGACCTTATCGTCACCATCCCCGCGTGTCCGGTGAAGGGCAAGGTAATCGCGACAGAGGGTGGGGAAGCGCCACCACCACAACCGAGCCCTCCACCGCCCGAGGCGGCGGACACCGAGGGTGCCCACAATGCACAGACGGACAAGAAAGATGAGCCGCCGACCTCCCCTCTAGAGCCGGTTGTAGCTAACATTGATAAAGAGTTTGAACAGTTATTTGGCGAGATATCAACGCCTGTACGAGATGTACCAGCGCAATCTGACACAAAGGTAGACAAAAAAGACTTAGAGGATGAAAACGACATCTTTGGTGATCTGTAGATGCTGCGTCCCGCAGCTCCGGAAGTGATGCAGAGGAAACATTGTATCGCATCTTTTTTGAAGGCATGGCAACGACTGTGAAAATTGTGCGTGGAGAAGAATTTCCCAGAATATCAGTAGACAAATTATATGCGTTACTGTATAGCTTGGTAGTGTTGTTGCTTCTTTCAAGGTTATTCGGCAGTCTAACCGTCGAGTAATACTCAAGATAAGATTTTTTATTTTAATCTGTGGATGTTTGAAATTATTGGTGTCGCTAGCAAGCCTAACGTAATTTTTGGATCTTTATATTATACGTCTTTCTTATGTATATGCATATACACATGCTAGAATTTTCATTTATTATGGAAAGAAAATGGATGTAGTGGTTGCTAAGGTGATCTATCCTGTTCATTTCACGATATCGGAAGCTTGTATATATGTTCTGCCTCACCTAATCAGTATTTGTTTGTTTGCACTATATCCACTTAATCAGTACACCATTAGGGTCTTCTATACCACCTCTACGTTGAAGTGTGAAGGGAGACAGGATTTATTTATCGTTGAATTTTGGTTGGTTTCAGATACACCTTCTCTCTATCCACTTTTCCTTATTTTGAAATGGGAAAGAGAAGTCAAACAAGAATTTTCAATTGACTGTCACGTCTGTGTTTGGCATGGTCTTATATCTTCCAGTTAATAAACCTTATTAAAAAATGGTATGTTCGCTTTTTTCAATCGTTTTTAATCCCATTAGTACACAAGGTCAGAAATAATGAAATTCTCAAATCAATCAATCTGGAAAAGCTCCGTTTTCATTGCATCCGAGACTGTGGCATGTGACTTCCCACCGCTCTTTGCTTGACTTCCTTTACTGCCAAAAATACTTGAGACAGAGTGTGCGGTAACGCACCAGAAGCTTTGCATAAAGCAAGAGTGCGTACGAGCTTCCACCCTGACAGATGGTATGCGGATATTAGAAACCGTGTCCTTGTAGAATACTGTGGCATAGCTGATCTTCCCTCTGGGATTTCTTGTGCATCCCATTAATTCAAATATCAAACTGCTTAGGAATATGAAATATCTTTCTGAGAGCAAAGGGAAGAAGAGCAGGCAAGGAAAAGGATGCCACAGGGACACAGATCTAAATGCTACATTATTGTGGAACGCGGTCTACTTCATATAACAAGTTTCCATGGGTTCATCAAAAAAAATGCAAGCCCCGTTTAGGAAGAGATATGTTTATGGTTTCTCTGTTTAGGCTTCATGTATAGACTTACTTTTCCCTTTTTTGATTTGGATAATCATTGGCTCCATCGTTCAAAGGTGTGACTGCCCGGAGGTTTGGGGAAGCTATATAGTTATTTCAATAAATAAATAAAAAATAGAGATCTTATTTTAAAATGCGTCGCTGGTTGTGTGCTGCAACTTCACCGAAGGTGCGCATCGTAAGTGATCGATACTATGCTTGCGTAAACTTCCCCTTGTATTATGTGGTCGTCAGCGGCTGTCATGGAAGCCCTCGTCCGTCCTCATGTGTGCACGGCGCCAGGTTCCGCTCGGCAATGGTGGGTGAAATGCGCAGTAGTATCTGGACTGCCCGCCGTTCCGTCGCAAATCTGCAGTTGCAGGTCGGGGCAATGAATCAGAACGGGTTTAAAAGCTCTTCAGAAAACGATCCAGGGGGTGAATTTGGCTCTAAGCACTTCGACCTTCAGGATGTGGATGCAGACCGACTGACACATTTTTACTGGGATCGCGACGAAGATGGGAACCCGTACCAGGGTGTTCCGGACTTCCGGTGGATGTGTGAAGATGAATTTGAGCGGGATAACCTAGCATACGTCTCCATGGAAGACCGCAAGTACTTAATATCGGAATATTTGTAGCGAGTGCAACCTGCGAAACAGTTTTCACATAAGCACATACCGTTCTTAATTATATCAGATAGATAGTTCAACGCATGATATTCTTCCTTAATGTCGGTTTTCAAATGCAATTCGTTTCAAGAGTGAATCTTGAATCAATAGACATGGGTAGGGCGGCTTTAGACGTCCAGGAACATCTTGCCAAAGGGAAGCGGGTTGCTTTTAGTTTCTTGGATACAATGCATTGTTGTCATAATATTTACCATTGCTTCTCTTCAGACATATTATTGCCTTTTTTACAAGTATATAGATCCTTCTCGCCTTCTTGCTTCCCACTATTTTAGAACTTGCGGTGACCAGTTCAAGCTTTAATATCGGGAAGTACTTTCTCCAGTCCTGTAAAAGCTCGAGCAACATAACCTCTGTGCATTTGAATTTCTTTCCCGCATTACTAACTTCCTCGGAAATGTTTCTATCTTTCTGTCTTACAGGTTTTACTTAAAATGCGATAATGTCTTGGAGGTATACACATATGCGCAATAATAAATACGGTTTCTCAACCTGAAAAGGGCAATAAATAAATAATGATCTATGGCTGCCCTTATTACTTGGAAACACAATGTTTACTTTCCTATATTTCATTTGTGTTTTTATTCTCTTACAAAGTTCTCCGTCCACTAGCTCGCTAAATACTATCCGTCTTATTTCAAATCACTTCCTTTATTCTACAATGGCCAAGGGAAAGAAGTCCGCTGACGCCAAGGGAAGCCAGAAGCGTCAGAAGAAGGTCCTGCGCGACAACATCCGCGGCATCACCCGCGGCTCTATCCGTCGCCTCGCCCGCCGTGGTGGAGTGAAACGCATCTCAAGCGAGATCTACGAGGAGGTACGTCGTGTGCTGAAGGGCTTTGTCGAGGGCGTCGTGCGTGATGCAACCTCTTACACCGAGTACGGCCACCGTCGCACCGTCACCGCGTCTGACGTCGTGAATGCCCTGCGCAAGCGCGGGCACATCCTCTACGGCTATGCCTAAGACCATCCCGCACTCGCGAGCCCCCTCCTTCAGATGTGGGCAGAGCAGATTTTAGTGGACCCTGGGACCACTAAAAAAAAATTATAGAGTTTACTATTTTACTTCCTCTTTTTTTTTTTCATTTTTTCTTATTATAAAAACTTCGGAATTTTTTCTCATTTCTTTTTTTATTATTGTGCTTACCCTGTCAGTAATGATGATTTAGAAACGAGAAAACACTAAGTCGAGTGGATGTGTTGATCCCTTTTCCTCCCTCATATCCCTCACTGTCTTTGCGCAGATGATATCACCATCTCAGCTCATGAAGGCTCTTTCCTGAATAAAAAAATTTCCTTACTTATCCTTTGATTTCTACTAGTCATCAGCTACAGACACAAGTGAAGTAGGGACAGAAATTTTAGAACGAAAAGAGAGCTTCTACATTACAAGTGATTTCTAAAATATCGATTAGCCTCTCTTCAAAGAGGGGGAAAGACACTTTCTAAAGCACTTTGTTTCAGGGCTCAACTTTTTTTGTCAGCTTCTTGTGTTTGTTTGTATGGATCATGCTCCGGCGTTGGTCTAGGCATGTTGTAGGGGGCATCGCGGTGCTTCCTGCCCGCGGCGGCCTGTCAGTCAGCCCCGACCTGACGACTGGTGTGCGCGGCATGCATGGCAAGCCCACTTCTGGGCATAAGGTGCGCACACAGCATAGCCGCCGCTGGTGGCTGCAGTCCAAGGCGCGCCACCTCACCGCTATCCCCCACGAGGAGGCCCGTTCGCGTCCGCATTTCCCCGGCTACACCGAGGACGTCGACCGGCCGATGGTGGTGCCAAAAGGGGTGTGCTGCATGAACTGTGATAAATCAATTGACACGAATGATATAAATAGCTTTGTGTGGGTTCCCGCTGGCAACGCTAGGGTGCCAACGCCGGAGGGGTACTTCTTCCACTTTCACTGCTTTAAGTGTTGGAAATGTAAGTACAGAATCATGCACAATCAATTTTACACAAAGGATAACAGGGCGTGGTGTGTTCCGTGCGCCTTGGGTAGGGACATCCGCGTTCCAACGCGGCGCTGGCATACGTCCTATGTCAACACGCACCGTACGGGATCACGCATGACTGGACAGTTTTTCCCACGGCATAAGCACCAGATGGAGTTTCTCTTCAATCCTAATGAATAGACATTAAGTAAAGCAATGGAAACAAAGAGCGTTATAGAGTTTTTGTGTGTGTGTAGCAACTGTCTATGAGTTAGTGCCCTATAGGATTCGTACAGAGACCTTATTATGTGCAAACTCTTGCAGCGAGAAAAGTAAGAAGGGTTATGTTGAAGCGGTGAGCATTAAGTGTTCATTTTTGCGCCATCCTCATCCCCCCGAATTACTCTGTTAAAGATAATCTACATGCAATAGTATCGCATCTATTTGTCAACTGCTCTCTGTTCTTCCTTCCTTTCGTCTAATCTTATCTCGTTCTGGTGTGGCGGCACTACACAGTTCCTTTATAGAATTTAAGCTCTCATTAGGGCATATCCTGTAACTCGGAATCATTTTTAGTCTTTCCATTTTGAAGGTCTTCTCTTCTGTAGTTGTAGACCTATTTGCGAATGAAACTGTGGCTTCGAGCAGCGGGTTCGTATCGGGTTCGCATCAGATCTATTTGTGGCTTACATTTTTCTCTTCTAACGTGCTGTGGCCTCCGGCGGCCTCATCAATATGATAAAAAAGAATGGGTACTCGACTCAGCAAAGCGGTTATTCACAAATGGAAATTCACCTCGAACAAAGTCCATCAACTTTGCCTTGCCGAAGTCTCACACGCATGAAGGCTTAGCCTACCTGGCATGTCCGGTGTGTGGAAAGGAACTTTACCTTCACGACATGCTCCTACACCTCACCAGTGTTCACAAAGGGCTTGACTCAGGTCATTGTGAGCACATTTGCAAGGAAAGACTCACCCTATACCGAAAAATAGTTGGCACACCGCTCAGGGCGCTAAAGGATGAAAATAAGCAATTGAAGTCGCCATCGCTCGCGTTGCTTCCGACCCTCACTCCAAGCGGCGCGTATCTCTGCAACTGGTGCGCCTTGAAGTTGGACCCCTTTCCCACTCGTGACGCCTTTATCAAGCACGTCATCAGAGACCATCCCGAGCTTGAATTTGAGGATGTGGAGACGCATACCCCCATACCCACGGATGCCAAGCGGACGCTAGCGTCTTCAACCCCACAGAGGCCTCTCATGTGGACCTCGAACCCACGATCCCCCGTCGGTGCCATCCGTCCGACACGCCATATCGCAGGCGCCGCTGCTGTTCCGGAGGTTGTGGAACTGCCTTTTGTAGGCACACCCCGGCAGGTCGGGGTGAACGTTCCGCGCTCCCTGAACAGTCGTCTCGGCATCGGGCCGAAGGAAATAGTGGTAACCTCGGGAAAACTACAATTAGAGTTCTTCGATGGGTACTTTCCCTGCGAGCTGTGTGGTAAGATATTTGCGAGCGAGGTGGATTTACTGAACCATCTGGAAGGACGGCACCTCGAGGAATCCTTGTCGGTCGACGCGGAAACGAACGCCAGGTACGCAAGACAGAGCGCAGCCGGTTCATCTCAACCAGTCTATATCAAGTGTGACTTCTGCAACCCATCCAAGGTTTACACCACAGCCTCGGCACTCTTCGCACACATTTGCCTGAAGCACCCCCTCGAGGACGCCGCCTTTCACGTGGAGCGGCTGATCGGGACACAGAAAGACAAGAAGCTGTTCGTGTGCAACGTCTGCTATCGCGCATTCACCTCGCAGGAGTCGTTGGACGACCATGCGGCCAGCAAGCATGGGAGTAAGAAACCAGCTGGTGGGGTGGGAGGTGGTGGCACCCCGGATGGCGTCAGTTCAGCCGTTCTCGTCCCCGTAACGGACAAAAAACGCTGGTGGTGTGACACGTGCGAGCGCGGGTTCAGTCAGGCAAAATCTCTACACGGTCACATGGTCAGCAAGCACCAGCTGCTGACCCAGGCACATCCGTGCCCAGCCTGCAAGCGCACATTTACTGATGTCTACTGCCTGGAGGAACACTTCTCCGCACAACACAAAGGAGTCTCATTGGAGGACCTTGGTATTGAAACACACGCGGTGTGCCCGGACTGTGGTCACTTCTTTCTCAACCATGAGTTTCTGCATCAGCATGCGGTTCGGCATCACAAAAAGGATCCGCGGAAGCCGGTGCGTGTTTTTGACACCTCTAAAAGCGCATTGTCGGTGGCCAATAACTCACGCTCGGTACCGCAAGTCCCTGCCGCTCAGGCGGCTACGACGGTGAATGCCGCTACTCAATCATTAGACACTCAGAAGGAACTGGAAGCTCCTCAGGCACCACGAAAAGTATCGCGCAAGAAGAAGTCGTTGTGATTATAAAATCACCTTTGTGGGTGGGAAGTGCTGATACTTTAAGACACGAATTGCCTGTTGTTTTCCCCCAAGAGGTTGTTTAATGTGTTTTATTAGGCTACTATTTTTCCTATAAGAAGTGTACTCAAACACTTTTATTGTCCGATAAGCTAATTTCGTTCTCCTCTGTCCCCTTGATTTCTTTTTCCTAAACAAACGCACGCTTCACTCCAACGAAGCATGTCCGTATAAGAACGGGATTATAAGTATCATAACCCTTCTAATAGATATAGCATTGTAATAAGAAAGTTGATCACGCTAGTTAGACCCGCCTTGCATGGGTCGTTTTGCCCCTGGCCTTATCTGACAACTTCTGATTTTCGCCTGCGTCTTTGTTGGCCCTCTCTCTTTACCAACGGCTCCCAGACCCCTGGCGTGAGGAAAGCAAACGCGGTGAGAACAATTTATAAACTAAAAAAAGGCTACATCTATATCTCAATATATACAAGGCTCAAGAATACACACAATTGTCAAAAGCGCAGCACTCCCTCATCGCATTTCCTCTCGTCGCGTTCTTCTTTATCCTTATTTGTGGTATCTGAGTGCACTTGCACATCAGGTGTGAAAGGTGGATTGCACACATCTTGGGGAAAGGGTCGCGCCATTCTCTGAGCTATCCCCGGTATTGTAATCAACAAGTACACGGAATGAGTATCCCATGGGTCTTTCGAGGTGGAGCAGCTGCCTCCGTTGGTGCCATTACTACTGTTGAGTTTGATCCCGAACTTGAGCTGCTTTGGGTCTGTGACAGTTTCGGAAATCTTATGAGTTTCACAGTGCAGTCTCAAAACGAAACGACAGAATGGGCAGTGTATTCCTCCTTTTCCGCATCGACGCGATCGCCCTCGAGCATTGGCTTTATACAAATAGCTGGGGAGTGCATGGTTACGGTACCTGACCGCGAGGTTATAAGGGGTTTTAAGCGCGGTGGGGTACCCATAATGTGCTTGCCCCTGCCTTCAGACACACAGAACTACATCGACCTCTTTCAAGCCAACAGCAATACTGGTTCTATGTATTTTGTCGGTGATGTTGGCCTCACGCGACTCGTCTTGCAAGAAGGGGAGACTAAGCGATATACGGTACCGATAGAGGAAGCAACCATTGTAGCTCTCAAGCAGTCTGATCAGTGGGTAGCAACCGGTAGTACTTCAGGCACTATCAACGTCTTCGATGCGAAGGATCTGAACTCCGTCGGGAGTGTTTCGCCTTCGCGGAACCGAGTAATGGCTCTCGACGTCCTTGACAACACCGTCGCTGCTGCCTTCGTGGAGCGTTCCGCCACGAGCTTTGTGAAGGTCTTTGATGTGCGTAAGCTTGGCGAAGAAGTGTTCACGGTCAAAGATATTTTTCCAGGGAACATCACGCAGATGAGGCTTTACCAGGGCTCCTTCAGGCCGACCCAGAGCTGCGCGTTCTTGCTCACTCCGAAAGGTTACCACATCATCCAACTTGAACTGGAGAAGCCTGTTTACAGCTCAGGAAGCATCATCGAGGGCTCCCCCACTGCCGTTTCGACCTCGCCAAATCGGATGTGTGCTGTGATCGGGAACGACAAAGGCCATTTCCTCGCTCTCTCGCATCCGGCTGAGCGTGAGGAATACATCATGTCTAGCTGCGTGCAGCCTGTGAAGCCCAAGCAACCAACCTTCACTCAAAGCTGGGTCTCTCCAAACGGCGACAACGGTTTTGACGAGTCGCGTTCGAGTATTGGTCTCGCGTCGAACTGGCCGGAGGATGATTACATGATTTTAACGGTACCGCAGAAACTTCGATGCGTAAACCTCGGCCCCTACGCAACCCATTCCATCGTGCCCAACCAGTGGAACTTCATTCGCGCGGATTCCTACCTGATCGACACCAAGGATAAGCTCTCCGCGATCATTCCGAACCCGTACCCGTTCAACACACAGCTCAGAAATGACCCCGGACGGGTCCAAGAGCTTCTACTCGAGCTCCGCAAGGATATGAAGCGTAAGCATAAGGTCTCGCGCGGCGGGGGCACCGGGGAGTACGACCCGATGGAGGACTCCCTGCAGGTGTGTTATAGCATGCAGCATAAGCTGGACTGGAGAAGTTATAATGAAATTCCACAACACGTTGCAGGAATGGACAACAGCTTCCCGGAGTGCTGGCTGACGCCAATTCTGCAGTCCCTTTACCTCTGCCAGCCGCCGGAGTTCCCCATTCGGCGAGTTATCCTACGCCACCTATGCAGACGCGAATTCTGTATGACTTGTGAGATTGCCATCATATTTACCAATATTATGATCACGGCGTCCAGTGCCAACGGACTAAAGGAGGCCGCCCTACCACCAATTGTGCAAGTGGGTAATCTGATCCGTACTCTTCGTCAGATTCGCACTTTCGCTACCTCGGAAGTATTTCATAAACCCAAAAACCGCGACGACGCCGTTGCGAAGATGCATTTAGCCCAGCGGCTGATCCTGGAGACCCTGCACAAGGACCTGCAAGACCAGAAAGGGTACCCTTTTATGAAATACCAGCCGCCCTCCCCGGACTACGAGAACTGCATCGCTTCCCTGTTCGGCACGGAGTTCACCGTGAACGGGCGCGTTCATGTGGAGCCGCGCTTTTACTGGGAGGTCCCTGCGTCTGCGCTGAAGGTCGACGAGGGCCTGCAGCACCTTTTAAAGCAGCTGGAGGCATGCAAAGATCAAGTGCAGATCAAGCGGTTGCCGCCCATCATCGTGCTCCTGCTGAACCCAGAGCACAACTATCTGAAGCCGCCTACAAGCCTTAAGATCTCCCGTTCGAACAAGGAGGACTACAACTATGTCCTAAACAGTAACATTATCCATCTCGCTGACGACATCGAGGATGTCGGAAACTTCGTCAGCCACCAGCGTATCAAGGACGACTTGTTTGCCCTCGTCAACGACTACCGGGTGACAGCTCCGATGAAGATCACAGAGCTGGAGCATCTCATCCCAGCCCTGCGGTCGTACTCGGCGGTGGTGACCTACTACGCGCTGGACCAACTCACCGCGCCGCCCTACGCACACCAGGACAACAACCTCCCGCCGAATATGTGGCATATCCTCGGCCCTCTTCTCGTGGACGACGTTCTCGCGAGGGGCCTGCAGAGAAACCCGGCGAAGCAGCAATTCAAGGCCCCGCTTTCCTCCTACACCGACATCAAGGCTGGTGACCTTGTCGCAATCGACGCGGAGTATGTCGTGTTGAAGTGGGCCCACAAGGACGACGAGGCCGACTTCCTCTACACCACCCACCGCAAGCCCCGGATGGGGCTCGCGCGGGTGAGCTGTATCCTGAGCTGTGAGGACGGCGACGAGCGCACGATCATGGACGACTACGTCCACATCCTCGAGGAAATAGACGATTATGTCACGCAGTTCAGCGGAATTCACCCGGGCGATCTTGACCCGCTGCAATCCACCAAGAACCTGACCTCCTTCAAGTCTACATGTCTGAAACTGCGCGCACTGGCCGACGCGGGGGTCATCTTCGTGGGCCACGGCCTGAGCCAGGACTTTCGCGTCTGCAACATCGTCGTCCCGAAGAAGCAGATCATTGACACGCTCGAGCTGTTTCATGTCAAGGGAAGCCGGTTCTTGTCCCTTCGCTTCTTGATGTACCATATCCTCGGCGAGCGCGTGCAGGAAGGCGAGCACGACTCCATCGAGGACGCCCGGGCCTCGCTGCGGCTCTACCGCAAGTACGTCCAGCTCCAGAAGGAGGGCACCTTCGAGAACGTGCTTAATAAAATCATGGCGAAGGGGGTGGAGACCAGCTGGTTCGTACCCGAAAGCCGCTCGAACGCCTACAACGATATCTCGGAGTCAATGATCGGTTCGTCAGTCTACAACTCACGTAGGACGAACAGCAGAGATTGCGATGGCGCGAACACCACAAAGGAGATACTCGAAGAAGTAAGTCATATGCATAAAGAGGAGGTCGACGCCGAGAGCGAGAGGTCGCCGAAGAGTGAAAATAAGCCAACTAAAGTGCGTGCGGCTTCGTCCTCCTCCCTCCCTGTCGTCGAAGCGACCAACTGACAAAAGCAAATACTCGAAACAGATATAGGGGGCGGGGTGGAGGACAGGGAGGAAACGTCGTGTACAAACAAAATCGAGAGAGCTGTGAAGGAGAAGCCTTTGCATTTTCTTCGCTAAAGGGAGTGGTTTCGTGCTAGTAATTATTTTCAACCATTTTCGTTTCTGAATACCTTTTGTGTGTGCGTCTATTACTGTTTTGGACCTGTTTAATTGTCTTAGATTTATTTATTATAATAATAAAAAATTGGCGACGTGCTCTGACTGGTTCAGGTATCGTGGTGAGAGTTTGGTGCTTTCTTGTCGTGTTTAAGGAAACGAAATATGTCAGAGGAATAGCGGTGTCTATTATGAGATATGCTTGCTTTCCGCCTTTATTTCAGACATAAATTCTCACAATAATAAGCTGAATATTGTCTTTCCATGGGTATTCGTCTACCAGCCTTGCTGAAAATAACCGAAATGGTGAATACCTTCTTTTCTTCCCCTTCTTTTTTAGTGGAGCATTTACGATCGTGCAGGTTCTCCGTCAAATACACATATCTATCCTAATAATAATAATAAATCTAAACCTCTGAGGAAACGCAATACAAATATGCTTATCAATCCTTTGCCTCCTTTGCCTAGCAGAACTCCCACTTATCGTCATCCGTACCGCTCGGCCTTGGGGATCACTGTGGCCTACACTGATTCCTGGTCTCGCCACCACCCCATCGAGGACGACGGGCTCTGCCCTCTGCTCTATCAGTACCTTGAGAAAAGTCTTAAAGGCTGCGAGCAAAGGCTTTCGTCCATTTATTTGCCAGAGACTATTGTCTTCGAGCATAACTTCCCACGTGCGTGGTACTACTACGATGAGGACAACAAGACGATTAGCAAGCGGCCCTCTCGTATGTTGGACGTTCAGAGCATGTATAAAGCTTTCAGTACCCCCATAAAGAATCTAGATGTGGTCGCGCAGTTTTTTTACGCCACTCTGCCGGTTTCCGAGGTATGGGAGGCCATTCTTTCCCGCCGGGCAAAAGAACAGAACAGCGCCTATCTTTCCCAGGGCCTAACCTACGTCGAGTTCTTCACGGCGGAAAGCCTCAAGGACTTTTTATTTCAGCGGAACCGCAAGCCGGACGGGGTTTTACAGCGTTTTGTTCCTCCAAAAGGAGATGGATCGAGTCGGAAAAACAGCCAAATGCAGGTCCTCTGGACTCCCCTCATGACGAGCGTCTACCGACGGACGAATTATCATCGTCTGGACGACCGGGTGATCTCTATTCCGGAACGTTTGTCGACCTATGATGGGCCGGAGTACTACAGCTACGAGTCCATGGTCGCCGAAGATACGAAGGTCTTTTTGGAGGGCCTATGCGAGGACATCGTTTCGCATTTCCTCGAGGTTGAAAAAAATCAAATTACGCGGATAGTGCTTTACTTTAAAATGGACGATAACAATCGGGCATGGCTGCTTTGGTGCAGTAGTGTGCGGGTTCAGCCGGGTAGCTTTAACACGAGTACGTTGCGGGTCCCGCCCGCTCTCGATCAGCGGACGGAGGTGCTTAATAATCAGTGTAGCACGGTCGCCAGGCTTCAGGCCCGTCGACATCGACAAAAGCACCTTCTCGAGCTCGATTATCACCTCTTTGAGGCCACACGGGACATTGAATTCGCGCTGAATGTGAAAGCCTCGCACCGCCGGCAGGGAAAGGTCCTTGGAATGGCCGGGATGGCAAACGCGGCGCCGAAAGAAGGTTCTAAAAACCCCTGCTATGATCGAAATCACCCCTTGCATGAGGCTTTCATAGCCTTGTGTGAGAAGAAAGATGATCCAGTCGTGACCGCTATCAGCAAGCACCTCAACGAGCAGGAGCACTCGCGGTCAAAGTCCCCGAGAACTTCTTTAGTCTCAGAGATGAGTGGTTCCTTCGCTGCGGAAAAGGCATCGATGGAGTCGGAGATGCAGATTTGTGCGAACAAGCCAACGGTGCCGCAAGAGGAAGTGCGGGAGGAGCTCATCGCGCTCGCGATGGACGCGTGGTATATGACCTACTCCACAATGCTTTCCACGACGAACATGGAGACCCCGTTCACGCGGGTGACTCTCGCGGAGCCGCTGGTGGATGCCCTTCGCACGGAAGAGCTTTGTGCGCTGGTGGGATTATTAGGCCTCGAGCCCGTTGAGGGCTCGGAGAGTGCGCAGGCCTACGAGGTCTCCCGCGGTTTAGTTGGCCCCGGGCGGCAGCGGGATCGGCCTTCGCTCGAGGTGGAGGACGAGATCACAGCGTTTTTCCAAGAGCTGTTTGACCGCCGAGGGGAAGAGATCACGCGGGTTTGTTTGGATCAACACGCTGAGCAGTTCTAGCGTGAACGAAATAGGGAAGTTTTACAAACAAATATATATATATATATATATCGGCCTGGGGCATTCTTGTACACTAGAAACTCGAAATTTTTCGCTTTTTTATTTCTTTCAGCCGGTTACTGGAGCTGTATAAAACGATGTGTTTGGAGGTGGGAAAAAAGCTGCCGATATATAAGCGGTCGCAGAGGGGGAAAAAGGACAAAGCTTATCTAAAAGCTCGACAAAACAATGAAATTACTATCGGCTAGGCACGCATATGTGTATAGCTGCGAAGAACCTTGTAGATTCTACATCTTTGGACAATTTAGAGAAAAAAACCTTGTTCTCTCTCGTATGATACTAGAAGCATATAAACTTTGCAATAAGATGTTATTGTTTCAGTGTGAATTTTTTATTAGAATGGTTTCCCTTGGAATAGGGAGCACATCTCACTCTCATGGATAATTTGCTTTTCTCTTCTTCTGATGTGTGGAGTTGTGTAAAAGAGAAACATCATAAATTGTTAGTTTTGCTTTTTTGTTACTGTTTCCTAGAAAAGGGAATTTGAAAAAGTCGGTATTATATGTAAAAGAATGGATGCCAAGAGGGCCCTTCTACAGTGGACTATAGGGCTCGTAATTCTATGCTTTGGTCTGTGGTCCCTTGGTCCTATGCTTTCGGTGACCTTTTGGTCCTCCAGTACGGGGTTTGTGGGCATCAATGGGATCTGGGAGGACCAGCTTAAGGTGTTTTCGAATATATTCCCCTCACTGGGCCTATGGGCGACGGCGGAGGCCTCCAAACCCGTTCAAGTGGCCTTTTTCTACAGTAATGAGTCCGTACGCCACCAAACGGTGGACAATAAGTCCTCTAAGACGAGCCCCCCTTGCGAGCCGAAAGCCCCTTCAGAGGAGTGTTTTATCTGGTCATCGCGGAATTTATCGGCGAGTACGAATGTGAATGGGGGGCCTTTGAATGGAAATATCGTAATTTTGCCTAACGAGTATGAATTTAAAGGGACTCGTCGGCAATCCTGGAAGCTGCTGATCCATGAAGGCACCTCCGTAGGTGGACAGAAGACGAGGTTTGTCTTCCGAGGGGCTTGGGATAATCTTTCCTCGACGGAAGGGCGGTGGGTAGGAATCGGGTATAGTACGCGGGACTTCAAGATGCGGAGTCTTTACTCCTGGGCTGAGGAGGACGCGAAAGATCTTTATTACGGGCTGGCGGCGAAGTACTTGCGGGGGGATCTCCCGAGCGTAGAGGCTGCCAAGCTCTTTAGCAGAGTCTACGATATCGAGCAAAAGCAGAAAGCCAATTCCACCACCATCACTAATAACAATAATAGCTCTGGTAAAGAAGCAAATTATTTCGGGCCCTCGTACGGGGAGCTGACGAATATCGCGTGTGTGTGGCTTGGGGAGATTATTTTCCGGGATAAAGAGGGGACAGCCGGGCGGATGTGGTCGAC
>JAHSUH010005355.1:0-12274 GCA_025388415.1 Cynanchum wilfordii | reverse complement strand
GCCTGATTTCTCTTATCCCAAAACTTCACTTCAGGAACCATTAATCAATGTCTGGTCTATACTTGCATACAATCACCCACAAGTTACACTTTACTAAAATTCTTGTCAATAGACTTGGGTGCTTTCACTTGGGTTGATCCTCTTCACAGTGGTTCTAGTTTTTTTTTCAAATAATTTCAATATTGCTCACAAAATCTCAACAGCTTTAGCTTTAAAACTGTACCTCTCCTCACATTATGGGCAAAGTAGTAAACGATTTTTAGAAAGTTGATAGGAGAATGGTCATTTATTATTCAAATGTTTATTTCACCAATATTCCTCCCTCTCATTGCTTGCATCATAACTTGTTTCCTTCTTCATTACTGCTTTAATTAATGAATTTCTCTTCATACTTGAACTTGAGACGTTTTTCCAAGTAAAGGATTTTCATTCTGTCTTTTATCCTAGCTTGGTGGGTGGGTTTTCACTAATAATCAAGTAACAAACAAAACTCATTCTGATCACAGGGAATTATCCTTCATTTTCACATCAAGCTTGTTTCGATAATGTTTTCCTTTTCTGTAAGCTTCCACATTAAAAACAAAGACACTCAAAAATGCTTCCAAATGAGTTCAAAGACAGCTGGACTTTCACACACAAGGAGATCTAAACTCTGATTTTCTAACATTGTTCTCCCCCATTTGTGCTAAAATGTCCCCTTTTTTACACCTTTCAAATACCTTAGATCTAGGGTTTCTTACTATCTAAGGCTCCGTGAATTGATTTCAGTCTATTCGCTAATATCTCTTCTGCTAGTCGGAAATAAAAATGCTTAATGGGTGCAGAAGGGTAACACTTACAAATCCATCCCTCTCGACACCCCAACTCTCATATCATGTAGTGTTTTTCGTTTCTAAAATTAATCTTCCCCACTAATAAGAATAAACAAAGACTTGTTAGGGAGTTTTCACAAAGGAAAATTCATATTGTTTTGGGAAACTTACTCCCTAAATATCAAGGAGATTCTCAGATTAGGATATGAAACTGACAAAAGCCTGCTTTTCTAAGCTAAATGCTCTGGCATTTTTATTATTAATTCTTCTTAACCTCACCTTGGACAAAGTTCTTTACCTAAATATTGTCTCTGCACCATAATACATAAACCTTTTTTTGGTACTTCCTCACCTAGACATTCGCATTCTCATTTGGAAAGTTGTCACTGATGGAAAATTTGTATTCCCCCCCAATCGGGCTATAGGAGACGGATGCTCACGCTTCTAAAGCCGATCCGGATTAGCTTCAATCTCCGCCTCCACCCTCTACTACTCGCCACTGTATTTCGCACGATTGCATCTACGCTAAAATATCACTCAAAGTTGCAAATGTTATCTTTCAGGCTTACCTTCTGCCTTTCTCTCAAAAAAAACCTTCCACTTATCGGCAGCCCCCATAAAGCACTGACCTTGAGTTCTCATCTTCATTTCCACAGCCAACTTCATTCTTTCTTACTTCGATCTGGACCATCACCTGAAGAATTGGAAAGTCCTGCTACCTAACAGATTGTTTTTCCTTCTGCAAAATCGCTTGGGGGCCTTGTGACTTAATAAAGAACAGGCACTTCACAGACAACACGCCCATGCAATGCTAACTATTGATCATATACTGTATTTTGTGACTTCTCCTTGGAAGGCTTTCCTTTCCTTCCCCCTCTCTTTCCCCATATTTTAATTTCTCATTTAATTTCTCCAGCTTGTTTTCATCTTACTTATTTTAACATCGATTGTCTATTTATAAATATTCCTTGCGCACATTTCGCTTTACTCAGTTTATCTTGGAAAAACATAAACAGCAGAGTTGGCCACTGTGCTCACCAACTTTATTCTGGGGCTTCCTCCGCTGAATTTATCACTATCTTAAAAACACTACTCCCCCCAGGAAACATAAAGTTTGGTATAAAAATGGTTTTCACCTTCTCTTTCTTACTAACTATGTTTCATGGTCTTTTGTTTAATAAACGGGAGGGTTGGGAGGGGTCATCGAATATCATGGGTCAATGGATATTTGGTTTTTACGCAAGGTTTTATTGTACTTCAGGAACAAGTCGAAGTTCCCGGCATTATATCCGAGCCCATAAGTCTCCCTCAATCTTGGGGGGGAATTGATATCAACACTCCTCACGTACTTATATAAAGCCAATAAATTAGTTCCTTTACTACCTATCTCCATTATTGATTATTATAAGATACCATGTCTTCAAATGTTGGAGTTCAGCAAACAAATGGCCAGAAGCGACGCACCGGACAAATAGAGGAATGTTACAGTGCACCTCTTTGCCTTCACGCTTCTCATGTTTCTTTAGAATACCTTCTAGCATTCTGAAAAAGATTGTTATTCTAAGATTATTTTCTTTCTATTTTGTTAAAACCTTTGAGGCTGACTTATGGATACAATTTCTTTTAAATAATAAATTCTTCTTTACTAAAAAAACATACTCATATTAGAAATTCATGAATATAATTTGCTTCAGAATTGTCACCAAGAATATTTACTAGCACGTTAAATTTCATCCCTTTGCAATTAAAATTATCCTTTTTATCTTTGTATATTTCACTTGATTACATTTATAGTAAGTTTGTTGATTAAACTTCGTCAGTCATTTAGATGGGGTCATCATAGAATATTCAATAGGCTAAAATTTTATATAAATACATTTTCTATTATGTAAAAAAATAATAAATACAGACAAACCACAGTATAATATTATTTGCAATACCCCTACTCAGACTTTTATATCATAAAACAACAAACTTTTTTACACTGCTATGAATGACATGGTTAACAAGACCATTTAAAAAAAACCCATTGTGAAGATCAACTTATTATTTATATATATAGCATATATTTATGGGAGTCATAGTGTCATGTACCTTCTCTTCTATTTGGCCGTACAATAAAATAAAATCCTTGATACCAATTAAAAATATATCATCATAAATATTAACAAAAAAAATAACACAAAATGTAACATAGCAAACTTTTGTTGTCAAAATTGCTACTAACTTCTAATACTCCCTTGAGAAACACATATATAATTCTATTTTGGTCATGTCCTCCCTCGCTCTCTAAAATCTTGCTCAAATGTATCCAGTTTCCCCGTTTCATGTTTTCACAACACGAGGTGCACATTTTGCCCACCATTTTTCTATCCGCCCTCTTCAATCTCAGTCTTTCTTCTCATCATCGCCAATGTCTCAGCAGTTAGCACCTTTTAGCCAAAATATCACGCTGGTCTGCTCCCTATAACCGAAGAGCAGTCCACTTGGTCACGCTGCTTCTGTTCAATGGCTCCTTTGCTAATTTGCATTTCTTGGAGAAACCAGGGATGCTTGCTCGTCGCCGCGGAAATGGGAGCCTGGTTCTTTCGACGCGCGATTCATGAAATCAAAACTTCACACTGGCTTTCATCAGGCCTCAAGAGGGTCTTCCATCACCAACCTCTTGCAACGTCTCATCTCAAAGTTGGTGATGCTTCGCGGTTTTGCCGAAGCTTTACATCTCTTGGAGTGAATTGCAGCTTCGGGTTGTGTATAGCTCCTTGAATAGTGCTCAGGTGTTTGTGGACCCCACATGAGGGCTGTTTTTTATTATTTTTGTTTCTAAGAATAGATATCTAGCATTTCTAGAATTTTAACATATGGTGGTTTCTCTTATTATAACTCTTAGGCTCAGCTATTTCTTACTTGGTCAATACCTCCCATTGTTAGTCGTTAAGAAAAAAAACCTTATTCTTTTTTTACGTGTGCTCTTTTAAATGATGCTTAACGAGAAAATGTAGCCTTTTGGCATTTCTAAGAAGAAGACCGAGATCCTTTTCACTCTAAAGCAACGATAGATATCCTATCTTGCAAGCATGATTATTTCGATGGAGGATTGATGAATGGGAGCTGCACAACAGAAAGACCAAGCAACTCATTTTCTTTAATGTTACAGGCACGAGTGTTCTGATGCTCTTTTCGCCTTCAGAAGATAGCAGAGCACATTTGCAAGCCAGAGGTAACAGACAGTTGCCAAATTTAAATCCCAAAAGAACTGGAGGTGGCATTTTCGAACTCCCAAACGATTCTCTTTTGTGTTGTGTATATTTAGTTTGTTGGATTACTTCATATATCAAGATTCCTTCATTTACACTGCAACTTTTCTCTTATATTATAATGTTAATTAATTTTCTCAGGGTTTCTTCAAGGAAACTTCCCATCTCCAAAATTTAAGGATTCTCTTAATGCCTATGCTCATACTCTGCACATGTCGAAAATAGAATGCTATTGCTCTGCATGGGACACCTCTTCTTTTCCTCTCCACATCTTGAGACATGGATTTTGTTGATTTTGCTCATGTAGCTGATGATGAAAGGTCGACATTTCACAAAGAGAGACGAATGAGCTTGGATTCAGGTTATATAGACTCACCCTGTGCTTCACTGATTGATGGATGCTGAAGAAGGTCAATACATGATCACATTGCCACACTTCGGTGGAATACCACGGGGATATCGGCTCATACCTGTTTGGAGAGAGGATAAAACGATAATGTTGCAGTTAGTACGGCAGCAATCTACCAGTTCTAGTGCGCCTTTCAGTTCTGCTCAACATTTGAATAATAGGTAGCATTCTTTGATAAAGTTCACCATTGAACTGAATTTACTTTTAGCAGTAGTAAAGGTTAAACTTCGTTTGTATTTTGTCATAGAGATTAGCTTCCAATACTTATTTCGTTTACTTTTGTTCCCATGGAGCATTCCAAAAATTTGCCTATATTGATCTCTATATGTTCCTTTTATAAACAGGGTTTATTTATTCTTACCTTTATTATTATATAAAAGGTGGAGTCTGCCTCTTCTTATATCATCATCTCCTCCTTCCCTCAGGTCTAAGACTTCATTGTAAAGAAGTTTTCAGTTTGCATTTGTTTCGGGGAATTTTTCTTTTTATTACTTAGAGGCTGGTGGCTTGATGCCGCCTCCGACTTGCAGGGTGATCACAGACTCCATCACGTGTTAAATGCAGACGAAGAAGCCGCACATGCCGTGTCTCTCTACTTCGGTTTCGAAAATGGGATCACACTCTTCCCAGCTTTTAAAGGCCTGAGATAAACGCCCAGCAGGTCTATGTTATTCCTTCATCCTTTAGAGTCTCAAAGTGGATCCTCGTTTTTTTTTTGAATAAAACATTACAGAGCACTGTGGTCCATTTTGCGTCAAAAATTTTCAAGGGGGAGCCTCTCTACAAATGTTCTATAGTGGATGACATGCTTCTGTTGAACATCAAGCCATCCAAAACCACTGAAGGATCACAGTTAGTCAGCAGAAGCTTTTTTCCTTCTAAAGGTTAATTTGATTAGCTGAAATGTCAAGGGATTTATTTATTTGCCTTACATCATCACAGCTTTTGATACAGAAAGCGTTTTCCGAATCTTTTCACGTACATTATTTTTTGCTGAAATGACTTATTGAAGGAGTACAATGTTGAAAGTTGAAAGCGACCCTTCGGTCACTCAGCCTGATATTGAAGCAAATTCCGGCGGAATGGGGAGTATAGGTTTTTGTTGCTCGATAAAACTTGTATAAGAATATAGCGAAAATTTTGTTGCGCGATGTGCAGGTAGCGATCCTCAGATTTCAGGTGAAGAAGGTATACAAATTGGTCCGTATCTTCTAAACTGATTGCAGAAACTCGTATAGCATTTTAAAATTATTATTCATAATGCTATACGAGTTTCTGCAATCGAGTTTAGGGAAGATAATTTCAGAAAGTTTAGTTTGTTGCCTTCTTCACCAGAAATCTGAGGATCATACCTGCACATCAGCAATAAAACTTAAGAAGTATTTTACCCACAAATTTTATCAGGCAATAAAATTTCCTCCACACTTACCATCCTCTGCCAGAATTCCAACTTCATGTCGAGCTGAGTGATTGAAGGGTCCTTTCAACTCAACATTGTACTTCAATAAGTCTGCAAGAGAAATAATAATATCGGTATGAAAAAGATCCAGAAAAGCCTTTCTGAAACTAAATAAAGCTGTGATGATCGTGGGCAAGTAAGTAAAACCCTGACGTTTTAGCAATCTCAAAGTTGTTCTTTAGAGGGGAAAAAGTCGCTGATTTAACTGTGATACCAACAGATGATCAATACAAAAGTAAATTCAGTGGTTTTTGGTTGGCAAAAAGTCAAGGTGGGATTCAACAAACATGTCATGATCCTATAGAGCATTTGCACAGAAATTATTGCTTCAATTCTGAAAATTCTTTTGACTAGTGCAAATGGACCATTTTTGGTGCTCTGTAAATGTTGGTAGCCTGATCCTGAAAAAAAAGGATCAAGGAATAATCTTGAGACTCTTAAAAGTTGAAGGAATTCTTTGACCTACTTATCCTTGATTATCTCAAACCTTTAAAAGCAGAGGAAGGGTCGCGCTCCCATTTTCTGCATACAGAGAGAAACCAGTAGAGACCAACTGCATCATGTGCAACTTCTTCATCTGCAATTCTAGCCACAATGTTAAAGTCCTATGATCACCAAATCCAATCAACTTTTTCACAAGTCGAGGCCCAGCATCAAGTCTTCTCTAGCCTCCTAAAGTAATAAAAAGAAAATTCAACAAAATAAAATGCAAACTGAAAGCTTCTTCCTAATGAAAAGTCTTTAGATATGAGAGAATCAGAGAATGATGATATAAAGAAAACTGGTGAACTCCACCTTTATATAATAATAAAGGTAAGAATTCGTCAGCATGTTTATAAAAGGAAACATATAGATGTATATAGGCAAATTTTGAATACCCATAAGAACAAAAGTAAAGCAATGTATTGGAGCTAATCTTCATGACAAAAGAACAGTTCTAACTGCTACTTACTACTTTTAAAGTAAATCAGTCTAATGCTGAAACTATCAAACCTTAACTGGCTACATCTAAAATGTTGATTAAGAGGTAAAGAAAAAACACCTGAATTAGTGGAATTGCTGCCAGCCTTGCTGCAACATTGTCTGACGTTTTATCACACTTTCCAAAGCAAATTATGAGCCGGTATATCACCGTAACTGTTTACAGGGGAATATTGGCACAAAAGCGATCATATTATTGACCTTCTTCAAAACATCCATCAATCAGTGAAGCAAACAAATTGAAATCTATAACTCCAAACCAAGCTCATTCAATCTCTGTAAGCACCAAGCGAAATGTCGACTTTCATCATCAACTACATGAGCAAAATCAATAAAAAATCCATGGCCAAGAAGCTCAAGATGTGGAGAAACCTAACAAGAGTGTCCATGCCAAATCAATAGTGCATTTAACTCGACATGTTCAAGATTATGAAGCATATAGGCATTAAGAGGAACACCAAGTTTTTTGGAGATGGAATTTCCTTGGGGAAACCTGAAGAGTGAAATTAGCATTACTATGTATATTAAAAGAAGAGAAAAAGTTTGCACACTAGCAAGAAAACAGAAGGAATCTTGATATATCACCTATGAATTTGAACCAACCATGTAATAACATACAGCAACTTACAAAAAGGAAATCTAGAAAGATGGAGTTCGAAAGGTACCTCAGTTTTCTAACTTGGGCACAATTTAAGTTTCTTTAACTTATCTGTTACCTCCTAACACAAATATTGTTCACCTTATTTCTAACTTTAAATAAAAACATAAGACAATTTCGTCACCTAATAACATTAAAGTAAGGATTCTTAGTGCTTTTTCATTGTACCTTCAGCTCATCCATAATCCTTACATCAGCATTCCTACCATTTCCAAGAAATAATCATACTTTACAAAATAGGATATCCTCACTGGGTCATAGAATGTTGAAAAGGGTATCTCGGTCTTCTTCTTAAGAAATGCAAAAGAATCACAATTTTTACTTCGTTAAGCATCGTTTAGGAGAAAATACACGTAAAATGGTTAGGAATGTGGCAGCTTTTCCTAACATCTAACAATGGGAGTTATATTGACTAAGTAAAAATGGCGAACTTCTAAAATTATGAGCGAGAAAAAAAGAGAAATTTAGCAGCAAACCACCATAGTATTTGAATTCTAGAAATGCCAGATAATCTATTCTTAGAAACAAAAACATGTAAAACATACCACGAGCCCTTATGGTAAATTCCACAAACACCTGAGCCCCATTCACAAAACTGCACATATTGACAGAAAAACATGAATTCACTTCCAAAAAGATATAAAGCCTCAAATAAAACCATGTATGCATACTAACTTTGGATTAAGAGGACGGGCAGGTTTCTGAGGTGGCTGAAAGACACCACTAGGAAGATCTCTGAACCACCTGATGGAAGCCAAGGGAAAGCTTGGATTTCATAAGAGGGCTGCGCAGTCGAAAGAACCAGAGCTCCCATTTCCGCCACTGACGAGCAAGAGCACAAATCAACACTGTCCTTGGTTTCTTCAAGAAGTATAGGTGCCGGGGGGCCTATTGAGACCCCAGAAGCGGCCGTGACCAAGTGGACTGCTCTCCAGCTATCAAGCCAGACCAACACTGATGTGCAACAGTGCCTTTTGCTGAGACGTAAGTGATGATGAAGAAGGGTTTCTTTGAGATTGCACATTTCGAGGATGGAAACCGGTGGATAAAAATGCACCCCAGTGTTGTGGTGCCCATGTTTCTGAATTCGAGTGGATGTATTTGGGTTAAGATTTTAGAGAAGACGAAGAGGAACATGACCAAAATAAATTATATATGGTAATTCCTCAAGGAACTATTTTAAAGCAGCTAAGTAGTTTTGACCCTAGAGCTCTTCATGTTAACTTTGTATTTGCATTTTTCTCCTGTTAATATTAAGATGATATATTTTAACTGGTATCAATGTTTTATCTTATTAATTAACTAACCAGGAAAAGTAAGAAGGTACATGACTTACATATGACTCCATTATAGAGTATTATATATATATAAATAATAAGCTGATCTTCACAATGATTTCACATTAGTTATTTATTTAACCATGTCATTCATAACACTGTAAAAAATTTGTTGCTTTATGATATAAAAGTCTGAATTTTATAACTCAGCCGGTAAACCTGACACACTATACTTTTGTGATATGACCATTTATATTTATTTTTTTATAGTAGAAAATGTACAATTTATATAAAATTTTATATTTTATTAAATATTCTATGTTATCTACATCTAAATTAGACTGTGAGACAATCAACAAACTTTACTATAAAATGTAACCAATAATTGAAAGATACAAAGATAAAAAAGGATAAATTTTTAAACCAGACAAAAAAAGACAACTTATAGTCTGCTCAGTAAACATTCCTAGTGACAACTCCCAAACCAAATTATCTCTTAGATTTCTAACATGAGTATGTTTTTTTGGTAAAGGAGAATTTTATTTATTTAAAAGAAGTTAGATCCAGAATCCTACCTCTGGAAGGGTTACTGGCAACAGGCAAGTGCTTAAATACAAAAGACTCCCCTGCCCCAGGAACGGAAATATAAAAGTATGTGAGCGATGAAAAGACTAAAAGCCGCACTAAGAATATCCCCTTGCTTCTATTTAGCACAAGAAGATCTGTTTCCCCCAAGGTGACTAAGTCCATACTCCAACATTGAGACATAAGTATCGTAAATCCCAATGGATAATAATTGTAGTAGGGATTTCTAAAGAATTTTTGACTAGTAAGGGCACTGTGAGTCACCATTGATATCACTTTGCTTGATCCCAAGATTTACGGAGACTTGTAGACCCGTCCTCAATGCAAGAACCCAGCTTGATTACTGGGCATGGCTAGAAACCTTGCATAAAACCAAACATCCATCGACTCATGATGATTTCCTCGACCACTCCCAACCTCCCGCTTCGTAGGAACGACCAAAAGACCCACCATTCAGATTAAGTTTGGGTAAAGAAGGAGAAGGAAAACCATTTTATATAAACTTTATGTTTAAGGGGGACAAAAGATTAGTGTTTTAAGAATGATGATAAATTCAACTAGAGAGCCTATGAACAAAGTTCTCGAAAGTTCAATTTTTTTAATAACTCTTGTTTACGTTTTCCAAAGATGCCAACAAATAAAGCCAAAGAATGCACCAAGGAACATTTATAAATAGACAACCATCAGTTAAATAAATTAAGATGAAAACAAGTTTGAGGGGTAAATCGAAATTAAAATACGAAAGAGATTTAAGGGAAGGGAGGAGGAGAACCCGTCTCCATATTCTAGATGAGAAGTCACAAAAATCCGAGCATATGATTAATAGTTAGTATTGCAATGGCAGCCAAATAATAATGGAATACCGGTCGCTAGTAAGTCATATGTTTTTAAACGGTTTTGCCAATAAAAAGAAAGGAAAAACTTAATCTTGTTAGGTACTGGGACTTTCCAAATCCACTTGAGATATTGTCATAGTTGATCAATTAATGGATATTGTTGCAAGAAAAGGAATAACATGATGAGGTTGTGAACATTGCAGATGTAAGACCTTAGCAAGGAGTCTTTATAGGAATTAACAAAAAGTGGAAGAGGGGTATCTAGACTTTTTTTTTTTTTTTTGAAGAAGAGGAGGTAAGTGGGTAATTAAGTTTGAAAGATCCCATTTGCTTACTGACGTATATTTTTTTAGCAGTAGGGAATAATCGTAAATGCTGATGGTCTAGAGAATAGCAGAGATTTGAGCCGGAATCGAGCCAATCCGTGGATCGCACTGTAGACGTGTTGAGCATCCATCTCCTATAGCCCATTTAGTCAGGGAATACAAATTTTCCATCGGTATTTCGTAATAACTTTCCAAATGAAAGAACTGGATGTCTAGGTCGAGGAAGTACAAAAGGTCAGATGGCGGTGCAAGACAACATTTAGAGTAAAGAACTTTAATCCAAGGTGAGTTAGGAAGAATGATTAAATAAATGCCAAGAGAGGTGCCTGCAGAAGCGCTTTATTTGTAGTTTCATCCCTTAATCCAAAGTCTCTCGATATTTAGGAGAATACAAGTTTCCCAATTTAAGAGATGAATTTTCCTTTGTGAAGGCCACAACCCCTAAATAAATCTTTGTTTTTGTCTATTAATTATGAAGTAGTTTTAGAAGGCAAAGGAAAAACACTATGATGATACAGTTTGGGATTACGAGAGGATTTGATTTAGGAAGTGTTACCTTCCTGCTACATTAAGCATTTTTTATTTCCAAATTAAATAATTTAGAAGAGATGTTATCCAGTAATAGTTTGAAAGTCGTAATGTTTTGGAGCCTTAGATAGTAAAGGAAACTCTAGATAGCATCTAAGATTACTTTAGGCACACGTTAATAATATATGCACCGATTCGGCTACAAATTATAGGAGGGCAATATTTAGAAAAATAGAGTTCGATTCGGTCAGGTATTTATTGAAAGTCCACCGTAAGGTGAGAAGTCATTTAGAACATTTTGAGGGTGGTAGCATTTTGTGGGGAAGCCCTCAAGAAAGAGGAAAACATTATCAAAGAAATGGTCAGAGAGAGAAATGAAGGGTCCATTCGGTGTGATTAGGATAGGTTTCCAAAGACTGCTTCATACTTGATTGTGAATTAGCATGGATAAAAATTCCATTCCTAGGATAAAAAGATAGGGTGAAAGTGGATTTCCTTGGAAAAATCCTCCTCGAGGGTTCAAAGTACTGAGGAGGGGGATCCATTAATTAAAACAGTAATCGAGAGGAGGAGACATGGTGACATGATTAAAGTAATGAGAGGAGGAATATTAATTGGAAATAAGCATTTGTCTAATAAATGACCATTCTCTCCTATCAAAGCTTTTTCTAAATCGATTTTAATCGCCGGCAATGTGAGGAGAATTTTGCTTTTGGAGTTAAAACAATTTAGGAGTTTCTTGAACAATGATGAAATTATTCGAGCCCTACCATTAGAAGGAAACTACTTTGAAGAGGATCAATTAAAGAATTAAGTTTAGGCCTAAGTCTATTGACAAGAATTTTAGTGAAAAGTCTGTAGATCAGGTTGCAAGACTTATCGACGGTATTGATTAATAGTTTCGAAGTGAAGTTTTTGGGATGTTAAGAGAAATCAAGGCATTATTTAAATGGGAGGAAAAGAGCCTAGCTTGAAAACGGATGAGAAAAGTCTTTAACGGAAGGCATGGGATTATTTAGATATTTCTCAAGAAGAATGGACGGATTCTCTGCCATCCCTACTCCAGGAGCTTGTGGGGTTTTATGATTTGATTGAATTAACGATTTCTTAAAATCCAAAAAGGTTGAGGGAGAGTTGATGATGATT